>JAOBSW010000767.1:0-70529 GCA_026214975.1 Gentiana macrophylla
TGGACCACCGGGTATTCTAAAAGATTCAATCAGTCAACTAAAAGGTTAAACATTTAATTAATCATCAAATCAAATTAGTATAAGCATTCAACAAAAGATATAAAATAAACATGTTAAAGGCTATCAAAAAGACAATTAACACATCGAATGCCTTTGAAAAATATGTTATTGTTTATAGTTATCATTATTGTTATTATATTTATTTTTATAATAAAAGTTGTACCGACGTAATTGTGAATAGGTAAAACGTAAGAATTTTGTAACAAAATGTAAGAATTGTGGATTGATATAATATAAGTGAACAAGTGTGAATAGATAAAAAGAGGAGTATATTAATTAGGGTCAATTATTTAAAAAGACTGATTTTCAACTTATTGGGGATAATATGACACTCCGAAATCTTATGACATTCTAATTTTAAGAAAGAAACTTATTTATTTATAAGGACATTCTAATTTCTAGTAGATAAAGAGGTAGAAGGAAAAAAAAGAAGGAGGAAAAAAAAAAACGTTCAAAGTAATAATAATAATAAAAAACATAACAAAACAAAAAAAAAAAACTTACTATGTGCATGGTTTTTTTATTTTATAATTCACCATATTTCTAAAGCTCATATATTTTGATCTAAAACTCGGATCATCATAATTTTTTCACTAAAATACATATTTTTTCGTCTTCTTTATTCTAAAATCAAATTTGATATTTTTCCGAATAAATTTCATAAAATCAATTTTTTTCATAAAAATCGACGTGACGTATTGATCACCATCATGCATTGACCACCTACCCGGATGCATTGGCCACCGGGATCCATTAACCACCTCGATGCATTCACCGCAGTGATTCATTGGCTACCATGATGTATTGACCGCCGCGATCCATTGACAACCTTGATCAGTGACATCTCATTGTAGCGATTTATGCAATGACGTCTCATTGTAGCGATTTATGCAGTGACTTCTTATTGTAGCGATCTATGCAGAGATGTCTTATTGTATCGAATTATGCACTGACGTGTTATTGTAACGATTTATGCAAATGGCGTGTTATTGTAACAATTTATGCATACCTTTGGTTGTAAAAATATGCATTTAAACCAAAAAAACAAAAGAAATACGGTTATTTTACAAAGTTATCGAAAATTTAAACCAACACTAATCAAATAAACCAACATCAATCAAATATTTAAAGATAACAAAGAAATAAAGTTACTTTACAAAGTTATCAAATGTGTGTATCAAGTTGTATACGCGGTGACATCAATATCATTGCATCGCTTATCTAATTGTAAATACAAATATCAATGTCATCGCTTGAGACATCAATGTCACCGCAAAAGTCATCAATGTCCTCAGATCGAGACATCAATGTCATCGCGATAAGTCGCCAATGCCATCGCGATAAGTCGTCAATGTCATTTGATAAAACCTAACAATCGTGATCGATCCACTCTGCTCTTGTTTTGCATTTCTCCAAATGTGGAGCTTTTAATATGGATAGAAGTACAAGTTTGGTGAAACTACAAATACTCTTCACTATGACTCTTGTAATGGCCACACGTTGTTTGTGCCCTCCTGATAATTGGATTCATTGTGGAATCCCCCAATTCTTTAACACGATCTTGAATCATTTGACGATCTTTTTTAGCTTAATGTCCCTGCATCATTCATCAATGTCACTGCATCGGACATTGATGAGCGACAAATTGTCAATCATTATTATGACATTTTACCCTAATAATGATAACACTTTGAGCATTATTGTACAATTTAAGTCATTAATTCATAAGTTTTATCCAAATGTATAAGTAGTAATTATTATATAAATTATCGTGTTTGTATTATGTTTTTATAAATTTTGTACCGGTTTATTAACCGGAGTGTCGTGTCGGATTTACGTTTGGTGTTTTGGTGGTTCATTGCAGGATTAAACATTGACCAAGATTCTACGTAACAACATGTTTTGAGCACTAAAAGATGAATTTTGAGGGAAAGAAGAAGATGCCACAAACTTACGAGTTTAAAGGGTCGATTTTCCTACGTACTTATACCGTAAAATATCTTCGACAGACATTTGACCCAACTTAAAGGAATTTTCTGGGGAAGAGTTCTTCATAAAAGTTGTAGATATTCAAATGAGCTTTCCAACGCATTTTGAATCACGTCAATCGGAGGTCTACAACTCAAGTTATGGTCGTTTTACCGAACAGCTGATATTCCGGTCCGAACCGGAGCAAGCCCGGTTCGAACCGGTCTATGAAAAAATGTAGATTTTTGTGAGGAAATCAGATTTTTTTTGGCTAAATTTGGTGCACATGGGATGTAATGATGGCAATGATGATTCATAACAAATTCTCACATGCTAATTACCTTCCCATATATAACCTCTCCATATAAACCTCCCCATATACACCTTCCCCTATTTATACCCAATCCATTCCATTACAACCTTTGCCCCTCTCTTCTCATCTCCTCCCCATTTCTTCCATTTCCCCTCTTCTTCCATCTTCTTTCTTCTCTTTTCTTGTTTTCATCATTTTGGGCCCATATATATATATATATGTCTATGTGTATATATATATATATATATATATGTATATGTTTTTATATATATATAAATAAAGTAGTTATAGTATCGTTGTAATGGTGGAATAATTATCGAAAATTGTTGATTTCGAAGCTTTGTTATGCTCTATCCGGTGGAAACAACCCTGATTCAACAGTTGTAATCAGTAATATATTCTAATGTTATTATGTTCATTATTTCTATCTATCTATATATATATATTAGTATTAGTAATATTAGCCAAAATATGTAATTGAACTATTTTAATCTATTTGGTAAAATGGATGATTGACTATGTTAAAAATGATTAAAATTGAATATGATGAATCTTTTTCTACTTGAGCTTAATGAAACGTTAATATTGACATAGCTAATCAATATAAACAGAATCGTAACCTAATGACGAACTAAACGGTGAAGTTAGGATATGAGAAAAAAAAGGTAGAAAAACCGGAGGGTAAAAATGGCCGAGTGAAAGCGTGACAACGGAATCCTATTTCCTTCAAAGCGATTTGTTTTGAGAGAAACAAATCTTATTAAAATTGTGCTCAAGATCTTATTACGTTAATTTACATTGCTCGATCGAGATCCTTGACATTGACCGCATGACAAAATGGAGTACCCAATCTTTTGGATGACATTGGACAGTTGATGAGACATATGACAGTTTCATACGCTCGTGTGAGAGGGAACTGTTGAGCTGAGGAGTGCACCGTTTCACATAAATTACACCTTGAAAAAGGAAGACCTGTCTCATCTATTGACTAAAAAGGGATCATGGGTCAATAACATTATCTTGGCTAGTTTCTATATATTATATTAGTATTTATATCTATATATCTATATATATATTTATGTCTATGTATCTATATATGTATTTATATATTTATACATATATATATATATATCTGTATATTATATAAGTATTTATTTACTGTTTTACTAACATCTAACTCTAACAATCTAACCCTATAAAAGGTAAAAACTGCGACTTAGATCTAGTTAATAATAGCTTCTTGGTGTTTAACCACACTCTGAATTACCACACGTTTCCCTGAGGATCCGACACCTGACTCACCACACTAGCACTACAATTTGACCCGGTACACTGCCGGTAAGGATTGTATAGCCTAGAAAACGTCCGTCAGCTTTCTAGCGCCGTTGCCGGGGAAACGACGCTAATTCATTGTGTCTATGGTTACTACTTGTATTAGCTCAAAATTCTCGAGGATAAGTCAACACTCTTCTTATCACATTTCTTTTTTTTTTGTTTCGTTGGTACTTACCTTATAGGTAAGTTACCAATTTTTATTTTTATAATTTCGAGTTATTTTCTCTTTTCGATAGTTGATGACCTGAAGCGGTAAGACCCCACTCACTCCTTATAAGCCTGACATAAATACTTACGAAAGGCAGTTAAGAGTAGAGAGTAAACGTGGTCATACTAGTCAGGGAAATCCTGACGAATCATCATCAAATCGAAATACGGAAATGGCTGAATTCAGTGATGAAACACCGGAACAAGGGCTAGATCATGCCCAAGGGAATCTTAATAATCAGAATCAGAACAATAGAAATAATCAGAATCGGAACCAGAATAATTGTAATAATCCTAACCTACCAAACCCAAGACTTATTTGTGATCAGACCATGAGAAGGAACCAGATTAATAATCCAATTCTTTTACCCAATAAAGGAGAAAATAATTTTGAAATAAAATCTCATCTTTTTGGTTTAATTGACACACGAGCCCAATTCCTAGGAGAAGATGATGAGGATCCACATCATCATCTCTATCTTTTCAAGAAGCGTGTAATCTGACCAAAAGTCAAGGTGCTCATCGTGAATTAACGAGGATGTCTATGTTTCCTTTTCTTTGAAAAAGGAAGAGCACGAGATTGGTTTATGTCACTCCCACATCATTCATTGACAAGTTGGGAAGACATTCAAACCGAGTTCTTAAAACAATATTTTACTCCGGGAATGAATTTGGAATTAATAGTCGAAATGGCCAACTTTAGACAAGGATCTCGAAGAAACGTTTGGAAATGCTTGGGAAAGATTTAAAAGCTATTACGAGCTTGTCCCGATCATGGTTATTCTTAGATATGCAAATTCAACTTTTCGTCAGTAAATTAAGAAAAGACTCACGTCTGAGATGTTGATCATGCATGTGGTGGTTAGATTAATGATGAGTGAAGCTCGAGATAGTTTATGATGCTATTGAAAATATTTCCAAAAATAACAGAATGTGGGAAACCGGTTCTAGCACAAGAAAAGTAGCATTTTCAGGGGAATGTATATCAAATACGGAAGTTCTAGCACACTTGGAGAATTTGAGTAGGAAATTTGACGGGTTATTAGCCAGTAAAAATGTAAACTCAGAAAATATCTTACCAAATGAATACTCAAGTCATGATAATGTGTCATTAGGGATGGAAGAACGAGAAGGATATTCAAGGAAAAGGTGAGTTTTTACAACAAAGATAGGAATTTGAACAACGCGTATTCAAACTCGTTTAATGCTATTGTAAGAGATCACCCTACTTTTCGTTGGTCTGAAAACCCTAGTAAGCAAGGACAACCACCGTATCCAGTTCAATATAAGAATCCATATACTAATAAGGTTTATCAAGGAGATACCTCGAATCAGAACCTACAATCATTACCTAGACCATATCCACAACATACCACTCAAAGCATACCAGTCACCCAAAGTTCAACTCAACCTGAAGGAGTTGATAAATGGGAGAAATTAATGGAAAATATGATGGGTGTGATGTCTACTCAAGCTCAAAATATGGAAACTATGATAACTTCTATAGGTACAGTCACTAAGGATATGAGTACGTTGAAAACATCTATGAGTGGACATGATACCAGAATGAGAATTATAGAAGCATCAGTAAGGAATATGGAATATTATTTGAGTAGAGAAGGAGAACGTAAAAATAGTGGACCTCCAGGAGGATTACCAAGTAATACTGAAAGTAACCCGAGAGAGGTAAAAGCTGTTATTACCAAGAGTGGAAGAATCTATGGAAGTAATGGATTAGAAAACTTCAGAAATAATGAAGTAGAGGATGATTTAGATGGTAAATTTGAAAAGAATGTGGAATCTAAAGATGAACCTGAATTCACCAAAGAGGAAGAGGACATTATTGAAGATTTCCTAAGACAAAACAGATATATTGAACCTGAAAGTAAGGATGAGGAATGGGTCAAGGTTCCTAGCATATTGAAAAATCCAATATCGAGTGATCTAAGGACCTTGTCCAATGAGCAGGTTAAAAAGGAATCAAGTTTGAAAGGGCCAATTCAAATCGAACCTTATCCGGCTCAACCCAAATTCACCTCGGTTCAACTTTGAGGCAACACCATATCCAAGTCAGCGATTCGAAGAAAAAGGTGCAGAATGATGACACACAGTGTCCTCCAAATGCACAAACATCCAAGGAAGCTTCACCATCTTCGTCTAACGACAAGGGTAAGAGAAGTATACATTCACTTCCCTATCCCCCGAAAGAGGAATTGAAGAAGATGAAGTTGGATAAGAAGTACGCACGATTTCTTGACACTTTTCGGCACTTAACTATTAATATCCCTTTCATTGAAGCTCTAATCAATATGCCGGAATATGGTAAGTTTCTTAAAAACATACTATCTAGAAAGAAACGGTTGGAAGAATATGAGACGGAGTGTCTAAGTGAGGAGTGTTCCGCCGTGCTTCAACACAAGCTTCCTCTTAAACTTAAAGATCCTGGTAGTTTTACTATCCCATATGAAATTGGGGGACTTTTGTTTGAGAAGGCGCTTTGTGATCTCGGTGCAAGCATAAACCTCATGTCCTATAATGATTTCATGAAACTTGGCATATGTAAGCTTAAGCGTACGGAGATGACTCTCCAACTTGCAGATAGATCTATTAAACATCCTAAAGGAGTCATTGAAGACGTGTTGGTTAAGGTTGATAAATTTTACTTCCCCGTCGATTTTGTTGTTATGGATATGGAGGTAGGGAGTGCACCCCTTATCCTCGGTAGACCATTTTTAGCAACGGTGGGAGCTGTGATCGATGTTCGGAAGGGAGAGCTTAGTTTGGGAGTGAGTGATGAGCGCGTTGTCTTCAACATTTACTTGAAATATCCATGCACTACACTAGAATCTTGTTCTTGTATGGACACTTTGTGTCCCCTTGTTGTGGATCGTACTAACACGCAGGTAGTTGAAGAAGATGACTCTATCAATAATATGAAGGCTCACAAACCGAAAGCTCGAAAATCAAAGGAAAAGGTCAAGAACCGTTGGATTCGGCGTCATTCGTCTAACATATGTTGGAGACCCAAGATTGATAAAAAAGACGGATGCAGTGTGTGAGGATGACCCACCACCGGTGCATTAAAGACCTAAGCAAGGAAAAGTCTAGCTATAGACTATAAATATAGTAAAATCACGGGTACTATCTTTTTAATTATTCCTTAAGCATTTATTTTCGACTGATCGTGTGCTTAATTGTTACATGCTTTGGTGAGTAATTGTTAGAAGTATCCCATTTTGTTTAGTATATTATATTAGTTAATCATCATCATTATGGTTGTTTAAGTCTCATCGAGCAAACGACGTTAACTAAAAAAGCGCTACGGGGAGGCGCCCGTAAAAATGTTAAATATAATAATTACTCATACTTTGGATGATACTTTGCCAATACCGGATTGATTTTCATTTTGTTTCACCAAGTCTCAGGATGAATGTTTGAATGCCATTAAAACGGGAACGATTAGGTGGTTATCCGAAAATCCCGAGAGAAAGCAAAGAGAAAATTCAAATGCATCATTTCTTGGACTAAGGTTGATAGAACGATTTGAAATAACCTTGAGGATCCGGGTATAAAAGACTCGAGTTAATACTTTGTCACATATTTCATATCATGATCTAGTCTGTTTTAAATTTCAAATAATGTGTGACATGTATTAGTTCAACTACTATGGAATATTGTGTGTTTTAAACCAATAAAAGTTTATGTGGTGTGTTTATCTACCTTCTGTCACTACACTGTCACACTCCATACACTTTTATTTTATTTGCACACACAACGGTCATAACTTTGACCCACCCACCCACCTTTTTTTTTTATAATCCCAAAGATTTGTTTTGACTTGTTTTAGTGCACCATTGCTTTCCCAACAACTTTTTTTACACTCACTTTACATTGGGGACAATGTAAGTTCGTAAGTGGGGAGTGGAGTCGTGGTTGGTCTAGCAATGGCATTAGTGCTTATTTTGTATCAATAAATCCCTTAGTTTTTGATTTTTTTCGAGCATTATTTAGTTGATTAAAATAAACTGTACAAGGCATATATTTCATGGATTTGAAGATGTAATGATCAATTTGGATGTGTATAACCAACGTGAACCGTAAGTGCATTTTAACCCCAAATTTATTTGTGTAACATGAATTCTTTCACGTAAGCCTTTGATATTGAAGCGAAAATTTTAAACTGTATCCATTCAGTATCCTAGTGGTTTATCCTAGAGAGACTTGCAGTAACTTAGTACCTAACTTCTGAACGTGTACTGTGAATATCTGAAGGTTTGAATGTTATAGGAAGGATATAAGTTAAGTTTATTGGGAAAGAGGAATGAAAAGAAGAATACCAAACTAAGATGAACTATTTATATGTCGGATGTAGCTACCAATGATTTGAGTGCGGTAGGGCGTTATCACGAAACGTCCTATACCACTATGAGGCTTAAAAGCTCCCATCGCTCGATGATAGTAGTCCGACTAGGGTGTTATCACGAAACATCCTATTCTTTGGGAATGAAGGCATATGCTACACATGTGAAATTAAGTAAAAATTGGCAAATGACAATGTGGAAAGTTGGTTAAGCATGGTTGAAAACTTAGTTATCTTCTGACTATCCCCAGTATAAACTGAATGATATGCATTAGGGATTATCCTAATAAGTACACGGGAGAACTTTGTGTGGAATTGTTACTGCCTATACCTAGGAAAGTCATTAGGACTATCTGAATGGTTAATTGTGCGTTTGCTTGAATTATTCAAGAGAGGATAGTGGAAATTGAAAAGGCTTGTCACACACACACTCTGTTATACATTTATATTAAGGTTAACGCCTGGTTGTAATTCGAATGGTTGCAACATCTGGTTGTCCCTTACATCTTATATCTTCATGAATTTGTCCCTCATTCAATTTGTTTTATCGCTTGTTTTGCTCGAGGACGACCAAAAGCTAAGTGGGGAGTTGTGATGAGCAACAAATTGTCAATCATTATTATGACATTTTACCCTAATAATGATAACACTTTGAGCATTATTGTACCAATTTAAGTCATTAATTCATAAGTTTTATCCAAATGTATAAGTAGTAATTATTATATAAATTATCGTGTTTGTATTATGTTTTTATAAATTTTGTACCGGTTTAGTAACCGGAGTGTCGTGTCGGATTTACGTTTGGTGTTTTGGTGGTTCATTGCAGGATTATACATTGACCAAGATTCTACGTAACGACATGTTTTGAGCACTAAAAGATGAATTTTGAGGGAAAGAAGAAGATGCCACAAGCTTACGAGTTTAAAGGGTCGATTTTCCTACGTACTTATACCGTAAAATATCTTTGACAGACATTTGACCCAACTTAAAGGAATTTTCTGGGGAAGAGTTCTTCATAAAAGTTGTAGATATTCAAATGAGCTTTCCAACGCATTTTGAATCACGTCAATCGGAGGTCTACAACTCAAGTTATGGTCGTTTTACCGAACAGCTGATATTCCGGTCCGAACCGGAGCAAGCCCGGTTCGAACCGGTGTATGAAAAAATGTAGATTTTTGTGAGGAAATCAGATTTTTTTTGGCTAAATTTGGTGCACATGGGATGTAATGATGGCAATGATGATTCATAACAAATTCTCACATGCTAATTACCTTCCCATATACAACCTTTCCATATACAACCTCTCCATATAAACCTCCCCATATACACCTTCCCCTATTTATACCCAATCCATTCCATTACAACCTTTGCCCCTCTCTTCTCATCTCCTCCTCATTTCTTCCATTTCCCCTCTTCTTCCATCTTCTTTCTTCTCTTTTCTTGTTTTCATCATTTTGGGCCCATATATATATATATATGTCTATGTATATATATATATATGTATATGTTTATATATATATATAAATAAAGTAGTTATAGTATCGTTGTAATGGTGGAATAATTATCGAAGATTGTTGATTTCGAAGCTTTGTTATGCTCTATCCGGTGGAAACAACCCCGATTCAACAGTTGTAATCAGTAATATATTCTAATGTTATTATGTTTATTATTTCTATCTATTTATATATATATATATATTAGTATTAGTAATATTAGCCAAAATATGTAATTGAACTATTTTAATCTATTTGGTAAAATGGATGATTGACTATGTTAAAAATGATTAAAATTGAATATGATGAATCTTTTTCTACTTGAGCTTAATGAAACGTTAATATTGACATAGCTAATCAATATAAACAGAATCGTAACCTAATGACGAACTAAACGGTGAAGTTAGGATATGAGAAAAAAAGGTAGAAAAACCGGAGGGTAAAAATGGCCGAGTGAAAACGTGACAACGGAATCCTATTTCCTACCCGGGGGCAGATTTGTTTTGAGAGAAACAAATCTTATTAAAATTGTGCTCAAGATCTTATTACGTTAATTTACCTGTTCTGATCGAGATCCTTGACATTGACCGCATGACAAAACGGAGTACCCAATCTTTTGGATGACATTGGACAGTTGATGAGACATATGACAGTTTCATACGCTCGTGTGAGAGGAAACTGTTGAATTGTGAGTGCACCGTTTCACATAAATTACACCTTGAAAAAGGAAGACCTGTCTCATCTATTGACTAAAAAGGGATCATGGGTCAATAACATTATCTTGGCTAGTTTCTATATATTATATTAGTATTTATATCTATATATCTATATATATATATTTATGTATATGTATATATATATATATATATATATATATATATATATATATATATATATATATATATATATCGTATATTATATAAGTATTTATTCTTGTTTTACTAACATCTAACTCTAACAATCTAACCCTATAAAAGGTAAAAACTGCGACTTAGATCGAGTTAATAATAGCTTCTTGGTGTTTAACCACACTCTGAATTACCACACGTTTCCCTGAGGATTCGACACCTGACTCACCACACTAGCACTACAATTTGACCCGGTACACTGCCGGTAAGGATTGTATAGCCTAGAAAACGTCCGTCAGACATCAATGTCCATGCATCATACATCAATGTCCATGCATCAGACATCAATTTCCATGCATCAAACATCAATGTCACTGCATAAGTCATCAATGTCCTTGTATCAGACATCAATGTCACTGCATAAGTCATCAATGTCACTGCTTCAGACATCAATGTCACTGCATCTAAAAAAAAACAAACATCATCCAATGGCTCATAGCTTCATCTCTTTTTTTTTTTTGGTTCGCTTTTTTTTTTTTTTTTCTTCTAGCGCTTCAATTTTTTTTTTCTTCCTTCCTTTTTCTTCTTTATCCACTTGAAATTAAAATGTCTTTATAACTAAATAAGTTTCCTTCTTAAAATTAGAATGTCCTTATAACTAAATAAGATTTCGGAGTGTTCTAAATGATCATTAATTCTCAAACGACGGCCTTATAACTAATTTGCACTATTAAATATTATATCCGGTATCTCAAGAGACCTATTCATACGTATATATAAGTATTAGACTATAAGCTAATATGTTTAAAGCTCACTACATGCAAAAATAAGCTCTAGAAATCGATTCATAGGTATGTATGACTAGCAAGTCTTCTAACATGAACAAATGCAATTGATGCAAATGATTGCCCTTACCTTGAACGGATGATGTGTTATTCAACATATTGTTGTTGACATTTTTAACTGATATGCAATTATTATCGATCCAACCGGATTTGTTTGCAATTTTGCATGCAATTATGTGTAGAAATTGTGTTTCTATGGTGTGTGTCTATTAAAGATGAAGTTTCGTTATAATTCATATGTTTCTTAGATGATTATAATATGTTTAACGTGTTTAGTGAGAATTAGGACTTGAAAGTTGAATACTTATTGCTGTTTGGTTTAACATGTTGTAGCATGAGAAAATAAGATTATGATTATTGTTTTTTTAAATCAAAATATTAATCGTTTTGTTGCTATCGCTTTGTTTTTTATCATTGTTTTTTTCATTGCTGTTTTTTAATAATAAACTAAGAAAATTAATTCAATTATTGATAATGGCCACAATGGGTATTTTTTTATTGATGGGCCTGGTGGCACTAGAAAACATATTTATATAGAGCTATACTAGCAAATCAAAAAAGGAGACAATAGATAGCTATAGCAACAACCACATCAGGAGTTGCAGTTGAAATTATGCCTAGAAGCCGAACTGCTCATTCATGTTTTAACATTCCAATTAATGTGCATGAAACAAATATATGCAATATTCCAATGCGGAGTGGAAATTCAAACTTACTACAAATAACAAGTCTAATCATATGGATGAAGCACCAATAGCAAAGAAATGAGACATTTGACATAAGTTTTAAAGGCCACCAAGAGAAATTTTAATGCATTTGGAGGAAAAATGATTGTATTTGGAGGTGATTTTAGACAAGTGATTCATGTTGTACCTAAATGCACGATACTACAAACAATATATATAGGCATGCTTAGTGAAATCATACTTGTGGCAAATAATGAAAATATTATACCTTTCCAAAAAATGAGAGAAAGAAGAGATCTACACTTCAACCAATTTTTATTAAGGCTGGGTTGTGGGGAAGAACCAACAAACACTAAAGGAGGCATAGGGTTACCAAACGAAATGGTCATTGAATATGATGAAAACAATGATGAGGTTTCAGAAATTCATTTAATCGATGCCTCTGTCTATCTATACAGGAGAACACATTCTCAGCAGAATACATTACAAGCAGAGAGATACCGGCCACGACTAATGAACATGTTGATAAGTTAATGAAAACTTGATATCAACCTTTCCAGATGAAGAATATTGTATCAACGGCTTTAATAAGGCTATTGATGATACTAATGATTATTATCAAGAAGAATTTCTCAACAATTTGACACTAAATGGATTGTCTCCTCACAAATTAGTGTTGAAAAGTATTCGCTGAAAATGTTGTTAAGGAACTTAGATCCAACATGAGGATTATGCAATGGCAAAAGGATGATAATGTAAAGAGTTCAAAGGAAAGTGATTCATGTTGAAATCACAGTTGGACGACAACATTGTGGAAATCATGTTTTAATCCCACGTATTCCTCTTTCAACGGCAGAAAATGAAAAAAAAAATACCCGTTTCATCTTGCAAGAAAGCAATATCGTATTCGCCTTTGCTTTGCAATGACGATCAATAAAGCACAAGGACGAACAAAACCATTTGTAGGAATTTATTTGTCGTGACGCTGTTGCCTCATAGACAACTATATGTTGCATTATCAAAGGCAACTTCAGTATCAACAAATAAGGTGTTGATCAAACCCAAAGATCAATTAGACAACACCGGCAGATGTACAAAAAATATAGTATACAAACAAGTTCTACGGCCTGGTACATAAATATTTTATTCCTTCATTATCAATAATCCCTCTATGTTCATTAAATAATTCATACCTATTGTTATGAGTTCTTACACTTTTTAATGATCCGGTTTATGTTATGGAAAAAGATGACCCTTCTTAATGAAGAATGAAAGCACACAAAATTTTTACATTTACTAATGACCCAATTTATGCTATTGAATTGGATGACACACGGAGAATGAAAAAACACGGTATCGACAACTGCATCATTAAGCATTGTGTTCCAAAGTGAAATTTTGTATTTTTATAAATTGCTATTATTTTATTTTATATACATTCCACTTCTTACACTTTTATGTTCATCTTGAAATCCACAATAGTATCGGACGATGTCTGAAATCATCACTAATGAAACTTGATCTTTATGCACGAATTAGGCTTTGTAAAGATAACTCAATTACTTGACTGGTGGATTTTATGATTAATTAGCTAAGCCAATGTGATTTACTGCCTACGTACCCAAAGGATTTGGGATCAAACTATTAATTTAGTTCTGAACTTCTAAGGAGTGAAGCCTTTTTATATGATCCTTTCTAGAGAAGATGCCGTAGAGCACATGATTAGGGACATGACGAAGATCTTGGGATGGTTTACGATTCGTTCCATAATGGAGCAGGAATCATGAAGCCATTGATGTGGCGGTTATAGTCTGCTATGACCTAACCGCTCATCTTAGAAACCCGAATCTGCGATGATGATTTTCCCCAAGATGAGAATTCAGGACCAATGTGATCCTGTACCATATCGCTAGAACGAGAGTTGAGAGGCACTGCAAAATCAAACTGAGATGTCCATCAAAGTTATCTAGGTATAAGGCCTTAAACTCGGCTGAACTTTTGTTGCCCATATGGTAAGAGGATCTGATGTAGTCCATTATGTGTCACGCGTATAAGGTAGGGTCATACCCACATCAAATACCCCACAGACCCGAGCTAGAACATAGGTCATACGTTAGGTCTGGATGGAGATGGCGTGACACTTCTTAATAGGAAAGAACCCAAAGGTCTCTGACATGATTGCATTTTCCAGCTGTCTTTTGAAATTCAAATCTCCATTATCAAATTTTGTGATCCCGATTGACCTGCACCTTGTCATACGTGCTAATCATTAATTCCTGTCATCTAGACATCTTTCTGACCTCACCATCATAAAATAAGAACTCCTTCGATCTGAATCTTTCTTTGCTTTCCATTATAATCAAATTGTTTGAGAGAATGATGCACCTACATATATGGAAACCCTTTTGTCCAACTCAAAGCGAATGTATCATATGCCTGGAAGAGCATCTGTTTGGCTGCACTTGCACTGAAGGAAAGGTTCATTAATCAGGATGTGGACATCATACAGGTTGCAGGTCAAGAGAAGAAATACTATGTTGTTGAGGGCTACTCTCTCCTACAGAACAATGATCCGATTGTGGAAGATCGCATCTGAACAACTATTTGGCAGTTGAAGAGGACCGGGAGACTCAACTTCTTGCTGTGGCAA
Source organism: Gentiana macrophylla (assembly GCA_026214975.1). Lineage (NCBI taxonomy): Eukaryota > Viridiplantae > Streptophyta > Magnoliopsida > Gentianales > Gentianaceae > Gentiana > Gentiana macrophylla. Next base: position 14,766 of record JAOBSW010000767.1, read on the forward strand.
GCACAACATAACTCCTTACCCACCATGGCTTTACAAATGGATTTTTATGTTAATAAAAATTGAGTGAATACGCTATTTTATTTATTTATTTTGAGTGGACAAACACATTAAGGGTTTCTAATTTATTGAGATAACTATCGTTTAAAATTAAACTAATATACCTTCAAAAAAATATTAAACTAATATGAGTTTTGATATGAATAGCGAATTAAGGTGAATGGAAAGACGATCTTAACATGACTAAAGAAATTTAAATAAATACTAGAATACACACTCAATCAAGTAAAGAATTAAAGGATGTAAATTTTCAGAAAACAATTCTGTTGACCGTAGCAGACGATATCTTGTTTTGGTTCTTTATCGAACTATTTATTTACATATTAAGTAGTTTTTCATCGTATGCCATCCTATTATGTGAAAGATACACCCGTTATCAATACTTGTCAAATACATGATTCAATTCTACGAAATTGTTGTCCTTTTTAAAAGAATGATAAATGTTAAAGCTAAATTATGATTTTATTTTTTTCCTTAAAGCCCCTGGTATCCGGAACCAACTGATCTGATTAATCCTGAGTTCAGCCCAGATCGTGTCTATAGAGTGATAAATTATGATTTCATCTGTATAAAAAGAGAAAGCCTAACAGAGATTGTGGAAAATATTATTTCATGTATTAACAATTATGGGAAATAATACAACAGTGTAATACAAATGCTAAGGCTATGGTAGTAATTACACTTACACACTAATTACAGTAAATATAAGAATACACAAATATACATCTAATACCACCCCTCAAGTTGGACGAGAGACGAGACCTAACTTGCTGCGCTGATGTACAAAGGACAAGCGAGAAAGAGACTTGGTGAGACAATCAGCAAGTTGATCCGATGCATTAACATGAGCAACACGCAACAAACCACGCTGTACTTGATCACGAATAAAATGATACTCGATGGCAACGTGCTTCATCCTGGAATGAAATACAAGATTGTGACAGAACTGCGTGGTGCCCAAATTATCACAGTAGACAACCGGAGCTCGGGAGACAGGAAAACCAAGATCACGAAGAAGAAACGTAACCCACATAAGCTCCGCGGTAGTAGAGGCGACAGACCGATACTCTGCCTCAGTAGAGGATCTAGCAATGATGGATTGCTTCTTGGAGCTCCAAGAGTTGGCATTCCTGCCAAGGTACACAACATACGCACCAGTAGAAGCATAATGAACCTTACAGCCACCCCAATCAGCATCAGAAAAGGCATGAAGAATCGGTCGGGAATCACGGTAAAGCTGAAGGCCTAGATCCACTGTCCCAGCCCAGTAACGAAGCATGCGTTTAGCATGATTCCAGTGAACATCCGTGAGAGCATGTATAAACTGAGACAATTTATTGATAGCAAAGGCAAGATCAGGGCGTGTAAACATGAGACACTGAAGGCTTCCAATAACCATACGATACTCAGTAGCATCATCAAGCGGGATACCAGACTGCGCAGTAAGGCCAGAGAGATCAGCAGGCAGCGGAGTAGTAACAGGATTAGCCTGATCCATATGAAGACGAGCTAGCAGTTCAGTGGCATAGCGCATTTGAGACAAGATACACCCGTGATCATTGTGTATAATCTCAATACCCAAGAAATATGAGAGAGAGCCAAGATCCTTGAGAGCAAAGCGACGACCCAAAAGAGAGATGGACGTATTACCGAAAAAAGCCTTAGGATCATTTCCTGTAATAATGATATCATCGACATATACCAACAGATAAATAATAGTATTACCGGTATTGTAGATGAATAAAGAAGAATCAGCATCCGCATTCCGAAATTTGCTAGTGAGAAGAAACCCTTTAAGCTCATCATACCACGCCCGAGGCATCTGTTTCAACCCATAAATAGCCTTACGCAACTTGCAAACATGGTGCGGAAGCTCAGTACTGACAAACCCGGAAGGTTGGGCCAAATATACATCCTCAAAAAGATGACCCTGTAGAAACGCATTGTTGATATCCAACTGTCGTAAAGACCACCCCTGCGATAGTGCCAGGGTAAGAACAACACGTACGGTGGTAGGTTTGACCACCGGACTAAAGGTCTCATAATAGTCAATGCCAGGACGCTGAGTAAATCCTTTGGCGACAAGCCGGGCCTTGTAGCGATCAACCGAGCCATCCGGATGGCGTTTGAGACGGAAGATCCACTTGGAACTGATGATATTCTGGTTGGGCTGGGAAGGAACAAAAGACCAGGTCTCATTACGGATGAGAGCATCATATTCCTCCTGCATGGCAGCCCACCATTGAGGGTGTTTTAGAGCTTGGGTGATGGTGGCGGGTTCAGTGGTGGAGGAAGATGAGAGTTGAGTGTGAAGGTTGAGCTTGTGGATGGGTTTGTGAATGTTATTGCGGGCCCGAGTACGCATGGGGTGAGTGGATTGAGAAGGAGGAGAGGGTGGAGGGGGTGGAGGTGGAGGTGGGGATGGGGGAGGGGATGGAGGTGGAGAAGGAGCAGGGGAAGGAGGTGGAGATGGAGGAGGAGAGGGAGGTGGATATGGTGGTGGTGTGGGAGGAGGTGGATGGGGTGGTGGGGGTGGGGGATTTTGTGTAGGAAGACGAAAAAGAGAAGGAGATGGAAACCAGTCAGAGAGTGAAGGTAAACCGGAGGTGGAAAGGGTGGTGTCCGAGGGGACCTTAGAAGAGAAAGGGAACACAGACTCGACAAACTTGACATGACGGGAAACATAGAGGCGAGATTCCTCGAGATCATAGCAATAGTACGCATGTTGGTTGAGAACATAACCGAGAATAACACACGGTTTGGAGTGGGGTTGTAGTTTGTGAGTGGTATAAGGACGTAACCAGGGATAGCATAGGCATCCAAACACACGAAGTTTGTGGTAATTATGAGGAGCTTGAAAAATGGACTCATAGGGGGAGTTCATTTTGAGGGTGGGAGTGGGCGTACTGTTGATGAGATAGACCGCAGTAGAGAAAGCAAATGGCCAGTAGGTGGTGGGAACAGAAGCATGACCGAGTAAGGCGAGGCCAGTTTCAACTATGTGCATATTACGATGTTCGGAGATTCCATTGTGTTCAGGAGTATAAGGTGGGGTGGTGAAAAACGAAATACCATTTGTTGAGAAATAGTCTCGAAGAGAGATAAATTCACCACCGTTATCCGAGTATAAGACTTTGATTGTTTGTTCAAAATATTTTTCAACAATGGCGCGAAAACGGATGAAAGTAGAATGAACATCAGATTTGCGAATTAAAGGATAAAACCAAATATAGCGCGTAAAATGGTCAACAAAGATAACAAAATACTTGAAACCATCAATAGAAAGAACAGGTGATGTCCAGACATCACTAAAAATAATCTCAAGGGGGCGGGAAGAATGTAAAGTAGAATCACCAAAGGGTAGTTTGTGACTTTTATTTTCTAGACACGCAGAACAATGCGTGGAAGAATAATTGACAGACTGTAAATCATAACGTTTAATAATGGTAGATAAAATGGGCTGAGCTGGATGACCCAAGCGATGATGCTAGTCTTGAGACGAAGCTTTATTGGACGCAAAGGCAACTAAAGGAGGATTGGGCCACTCATACAGACCATTTCTAACCGGACCACGGAGGATAGGCTGGTTCGTCTGAGTGTCCTTCACAACAAATTCAGAGGGTAAGAATTCAATAGACAGATTATGGGCTTTGCATAGTTGGGAAATTGAAATTAAATTACGAGACATGCTGGGAACACAGAGGACATTACGAAGGGAAAGGGACTGAACAGAAGTAATGGGGAGGGAGGAACTGCAGTATGAGTAATAGATAAACCCTTACCGTCACCAACCATTAGGATCAATAAGCTCCGATACCATAACAGAGATTGTGGAAAATATTATTTCATGTATTAACAATTATGGGAAATAATACAACAGTATTTATAGTAATACAAATGCTAAGGCTATGGTAGTAATTACACTTACACACTAATTACAGTAAATATAAGAATACACAAATATACATCTAATAAAGCCAATTGATTGAGTGAACAAATGAAAACATTAGATCATTCTGTAACAATCAACATTATTTAACATTTTTGAATTATATAAATTTATAAAGACACATCTAAGAACTTATAATCTCTTATTCTTTAAATTTTTTATTTAAACAAAACACGTGCGGAGCAGGTGCATTTTGCTAGTAAATACAAATATACAACAACATCATCAGTATATCGTCCAAAAGAAAGAAAAGAACCAATTACTCCAATATCCCAAACTGACTCTCAGATTTTGTGATTTCAATTTATGGAGCACACATGAATTTATGCATTGCCGGTTAATTGAGAGTGCAGGATTATTCCAACGATACCAACTCATTGATCAAATAATGAAGAAAATTTAGCAAATACATACACGATTCATATGTTTTTTATATCATAAGTGGACATATTTGGGACACTATAATTGTAAAACCCCGAATTTTTATTAAGGGTATTTTCGTCACTCCAAGAAACCATTTTTCATAGTATTTTATTTATTAGCAATTTTCCATTTAAAATAAAGGATAAATAAAAGAGGAAAAGATAATTATTATTTTGTTTTCCTAAAATCCTTTAGTTAAAAGGAAAATAATAAATAAAATAAAATAAAAGAATTTTGTTGTAAAGGTACTATATACAGTATACACGTATGCGGACAGAATGCAATTGCATTGTCAGCAAACAAGAAAAGGCTGCGCACCCTTTTCCTTCGTCGACGCAAAGTGCCCGGTAGAGAGCAATTTCTCTTTTAACGTTGTTCTGTCGATCCGTTTTACAGATACAAACAATCAAAACGATTACAACAACGAAGCCAATAATTTTATCTAAGCAATCTAATATTTTCAGCACGGTATTTTCCCTAATCTGCTCTCTTCAGTTCAGTCCTACCTTTAAATTATGGTTCGTTATCGTATCATCGTAAAATGGTAGTTTTTGACAAAGAATTAATGTTAGATTTAATTGTTTTATAGGAGTTGTTCGTAGATTCAGCTTTGAAGGTTAAGAGGTAAGGAGTTCTTCTTATCAAAATGTTCCGTTTTTAATTTAAAGATCAAGCCTTTTAAGTTGTTTTAATATTGTTTATGTTAAACTGCACGAGACTAGACATAAGTATTTGTTGCCGGGTACTTGCCAAACTATGTTTTAAGAATGTTATTTTGTTTTGTAGTTACTTTTATGTAAAGTGTTTTATGCATTTAAGTTACGAGTAGTGGATATACGATGAGTTCGGCGTTGTTATGTTTCCCGTAGACTATATATGGTATTAAACATGGTTTTATGTGCTTTATGTGCTCCTATGTGTTTTACTCGCTAAATATATAATAACTGCAATGTGTTACAAGAGCACTGCGATCGACTCACTGGTCGTATTTGGATGTATGGTTGGTTATTACCCCCTGTTGTTCCCAAGACGATGTATTACAAGAGTACCGTGATCCTACGTGTCACGTGGGGATGTGCCAGTCGTAATACCCAAAGTTGCAATGAATACATAAGACAAGACATGACAAGACAAGAATATGATTATGCTAAGTCAGTAAGAGACATGAACATGATAGACAAGACACGAACATGCTACGGTTAGTGGACAAGTAAAGTATGGGTTAGTAGATAGCTTACGTAAGTTTGATCAAGTAATTAATGTAACAAACAAGTATGTGTAAGATAAACTGATTTAGTAAGTAGACATGTTTCCTATGCACTGTTAAGTAACCGTTTTAGAAATGACTTCCTTTTATGCTTCAAGTTATGTTTAAAAAGTAGTATTCTAAACGTTACAAGTTAATATTCAATTGTTTCATAACTGGATAAGTTGATTCATGTCGTGTCTCCCGGCATCCGACATACATGAATCTCCCTTTTGATCTTCTTTCTCCTTACTGAACATTAGGCTTGTGCTCACTCCTTTTTTGGAATAAGAAGGTTGCAGGTACATGACGAGTTTGGAGTGCTAGCTTAGGAGTGGAGCAATGGCGTCGGTTATGTTTTAATTTCCTTTTGTAGTTGTTCCTTCTTTTCAGACAAGTGAGTCGTAATGGATAATAGTTTTGCTTTCAGTTATTGTGCTAAATCTTGTACGAACTCATCCACACCAGGCCTTTTAACCGTTCTCCAGCCTTTGTCACTCCATTAACCAAGAAAATTAATAATTGGATCATTGGGAACAATGAAGTATATTCACAAAGTATCTTCGGAGAACGAGTCGAGCCCTAACGCCACCAAGACCAACGCCGGACTCGTCTGCAATCATAAAAACATGTGATAAATAACAAAAGATAAAAAAACAAAAAACAAATAAATATTATACCATTCTTCAAAGAATAATGTACCTTGAATGCTCCTTTGCAATGTCACCCGAATCTTTATATGAAGCCAACATTATCCTCACGTCATCGGGTTTAGCTTCGGCAACATCTGAAAACGGAAAAAACCAGTTGGGTGTCATTCAACCTCAAAACTAAGTTAGCAAGAATTCGTTTCAACACATGATTCATCGTGACACGATACATACATCTAAGAAAAGGAACTAAATCCACAAGAGCCGTGTCTCGTGGTGTTTGTATATACATTGTATTTTTTGGGTGCAGATTGGTGTTGTCAAAGGCACTGACTGTCACATAAATATTTTTTGCCGGATCCTTGTCGGCCTCAAGAAATCCTGTCACAAAGAATTCATATATCTAATGCAATGAGTCCCTTAATTTAAGAATTCAAGCACCTACTCTTGCGATGCAAAATGTTTGTTTCACAACACACTTTTACACCATTGATCATTACGGGATCCATATGAATCGATAGTTTCCACATGATGATCAATGATGCAAACATGTGTTGTGACAATGAGCAAATATCGCACAAAATATTATACTTTTAAATATCAATCAACAGTCTAATATAAATACAAATGTACAACTACATCATCATTATATCGTCCAAAAGAAAGAAAAGAACCAATTACTCCAATATGCCGACTCTCTGATTTTGTGATTTCAATTTATGGAGCAGTCATACACGATTCATATTTTTTTATATCATAAGTGGACACATTTGGGACTGTATAATACAAGGCTATCAAATTAGGGAGAGGTGGAAGACGCGAAATCTACTAGAGCTAGTGTCTTTTTTTTTTTTTTTTTTAAATGCGAAACAATGAAATATGAACAATGATACAGCCACAATGAAAATACACAACCACAACATTGATCTACATCATTGATTATTGAGGGACCTAGTTCAATCAATATAGTTGCCACAAAAACCTATAATGTAGATCAACGTTGGGACAATTGGTTGTGCCTATATCACTTTTCATGAAATATCTCACATTTTTCATTCATTGTTACAATTAGACAAGGATATGATATGATGAGAGTAAACAGGATTAGATAAGGATATAACGGTAAACTAGACATACTCAGAGTAAACTAGACATACTCAGAGTAAACTTTGCAACTGGACATACACAGTGATTAACCACCCTTACATTTAATAAAATTCACGATAAAAACCACGATCATCAGTCTCAGTTGTCAACATATATCAAAGTTTTGATAATCAACATGATCCTCAGCAACCCACCTCAACAGAACTGTCCAATTCCAACCATAGTTCTTCCTCAAATGATCAAGAGCATCCAAATCAGATAGAGAAGCCACCTTGACAGAGCTCTTTCTAAGCAGAGGTTTTTCAGCTTGACTGAGATTACGATTGATTTCAGTAAGCCGAAGATTACAGTCATCCTCTAACTCAGAAATGCAATCCATCAACTGTTGATTGATCATCAGTTTCTTCATGTATTGGACATGCATCATATCCCATGCTTCCCTTTCAGCAAGCAATTACTAGCGCTACTCTATGTGCGCACATGACAAGGTGAAAGATTGCGAGGAAAAATAACATACCTTATACCTCTTCCTTTTTATATGTCATTCTATTTTTATATGTCATGTCCATCTCGAGAGTTTATACGTAATTCGGTGTTTGGATCCAACCTCTCGTTGACCTGATCCGCATACTATAAGGGCCAGGAATAAATATTACACAAATGAATCCACAACATTAAAAATAATTAAACGCGAAACGGACTTACCATGGTCAGTCGGTCGGAGAATACTACAATCTCGTAGAATTATGCTAAATCTTGTAGCCTTTCTCCACTCTTTGTCACCCCTTTAACCAAGGAAAAAAAAGTAACAGGTGAACCCTGTGTTCAACACACTTAAAAACCCAACCCCTGCCCCTACCCCTACCCTTACCTATACCCAAAAGAAAAGAAAAACACATTGTCACTCATACAACCAAAATAAATAATAATAATAATAATAAATGAAGCAGTCTGAATCTCTCAACAAAGTACCTACGTTGATTAAATTATGACAAGTCTCAACAAAGTACCTACGTTGATTAAATTATGACAAGTGTAACACGGAAATACTAACAATAGGATATAAAGGGAAAATCTTGTAGACAATAGAAAACGGAAATTATATATAGGGAAGTCGCGCGCACGCGATTAGTTGGATTGATGATGCATGTGTGCACAAAGAAGACAAAACTAATTTATGTCTTCACAAGACACGACGCACATCCAACGAATGCATCTCTGAAAGTGTGAATGATATAATTTCCAATAGAAAATGCGTCAAAGCTAATAGCTATCAACGTCAAGGACAAAACAGAGTTTGTTATCATAATTGGCCTTGCAGACAATTAATTTCGATGTCACGGTAAAAACCAATCCTCCATTTCAAACATATCATATGGATAAAAGAAAAAAACAAGAAAAATCATAGTTAGTATCAACTCACATACAGGGATAATACACACGACATAAGATTTAAATGACCTAAATCATACCCTACACACACTATGCACCCTTTACATATGTCTAATCAATTCAAAGTACCCTCAGGGCCGGCCCTGAGCCCGGGCGGGATGGGCGACCGACCCGGGCCCACAATACAAGGGGTCCATAGTTATATGTTTTACAATTGTATTAATTCATATAAGAAATCCGAAAAATAGTACTTGTTTGATAGATTTATGTTGGTCTAGTGGAGAAGTAGTTGTTACTTTTACATATTGATTGATGCATGTTCGAATTTGATGATTGCAATATTTTTTTTAATAAATATTATATATAAATGTTGTAACTGAAAGTTTGAAACGGTGACCCTATCAGCCCTCAGTCCCTCACGTCTCTTTCCTGGTCCTGCATTCAACAATTTTTTTAATTTTTTTTTATAACCATTATATATAACTGTTGTAATCAGGGGCGGAACCACCTTTGTAATGGGGTGGTCTCAAGCCCACCCCAAATTTTGAATTTTTTTTAGTAGTAGTGTTAATATTAGTATGTTATGTGTCTTTTTCTTGATGTTACCAAGACCAAGACCACCCCGAAATTTTTACACCAATACCACCCCGAAATTTTTTCCTAGTTCCACCACTGGTTGTAATTGAAACGGTGAAACCCTATCATCTCTCACCTCTATTTCCTGTGTTCCACACTTCCACTTCCCCTTTCAGCTTCTATAAAAAATAGATCTTCATAAATTTTTTTCCCTGCTATCTCAGAAAAAAAAAATCCCCAATTTAATTCATCTTTCCTCCGTCTGATTCCCGGCCTCTGTGTTCGGGTACGGTTTTTTTTTGTTTTTTGTTTTTTTTAAATCGAACTCTATTTCATAAACATCGTGATGAACTATAAAGAAGACAACAATAATTTAAGAGACACAAAATGTAGCATAGGATTGTAGGAAAAACCATTTACTATTTCACTATGTTTTTCATATCGTATAAGTCTGCAGCTATGTTGTTAATTACAGGTGCGCTATTTTGTCTCTGCTATTGCTATATTCCGTTACTGATTCAATAATTTTATTGTTTTGACATTTGTAAGTATGTAGTTAGATACAATTATTATAATTTCGTCTTAATCTTTTCGGCTTTTCCTATACGCGATTTGATTCTTGTCAATGATATATGGATATTGCTTTTGTTAATAAGAAGGACCATTGTTTTAATCTTGCATCGGGCCTGCTAAATATCAGTAACGGTCTTGAGTACCCTATATGTCTAACCAATTCATAAAAGAAAATAGTGAATGTGCTTAGGAAGCAACATATTTAAATCCATAATACATCATACAAATTGCCTAAATCATAGTCTACCCCAATCATATGCCAATCGGAATAATAGCATAGTCACAAAGCAAAAAAAACACAATAATCAATAAGATGATACCTTAATTTGTATGGAAAAGTGTAATACCCTACGCCCGACCCCTAGGTCCATTGGGATCATTCCAGGAGAGGTTGCGAAGCTCTCGCCGCGACTTCAATAACGATACTAGAAATCCCAAAAATTTACTAAATCCACAAATTATTTAACTATTATTGAATAATTACTTCTATTACAATATTACACAAATCAAAATTACATAAATCACTTAACTAAATCCATTAAAAGATTACAACCCATAAAATAACAATAGCTCTTTAAAATAAATCGAGGTACCATCCAAAACATTAATTTCCTTTATCTTCGAATCTTGATCAAACATATCGCCTACAATTTCTCTTTTTCCTTGACCAAAACCTGTACATATATTTATAAAATGAAAAAAAAAAAAAACAAAAGAGACAAAGAAACAAAGAAAACGAGGCGTCAGCAAAGGACTGGTGTGAGCCACGTGTGCAAGTGTTATAATATATATATCTTGATCAACTATTAGAAATAACAGCGGAAGTCTTTTATTAGTTGATAGAACAAATGAAAAGTACAATCTTAATATTGAAGTGCACGAGCATTAAGAAAACATATCAGATTCATTTACGAGCACCGGCTTTGGCCGAGCCGATGAGTCAAGTACCGCCCTAACACCATTTTTACCCAGGGATTTCAACCGCACTTCACGAGAACTAGTCATGCCTGACAACTCCGGCCGATTGTCAGGGAAAAGAATCAACCTTCACCGTGCAAACCTCCTACACGGCTCCAAGTAACCCTATCCATGCCCCTAGACCCACGCACCAACCGTCACTCTTGCTTTCCGGGTCAGTAGCATGAATCTTCGGGAAAATGTACCGGCCCCCACTCTTACAAGTGAGCACTCTAGCTACCGTCGGAAAGACTTCGAGTCAAGAGGCCCCGAGACCGGTGACTAGCCGTTCTCCTAGAGCAATAACTCTAATCCCCCTAGCCACCAGAGCTTTGACACTTTCGTGTCACGAGCGAGCGAGCGAGCAAGTATTATCCGTCAATTCCAAGTATCAGTTTTGATCAAGTCGTTTAATTTTAAAGAAATTATTTGAAAATGACTTCCGAGTTTAAAAGTTCATTCGATATATATACACAAAATATTTGAAAATAATATAAAAACACACTTTAGGCTTTATATCAAAATAAAAGACTCACATGTTGTCCGAGCAATTTCACAGTCCAGTAGTAAACGTTAACTCTTCATTTACGTTCCTCCTATATACGATTCATCAGCACAATCTCACCCTAAATATACATTAATAGTCCATGTTCTATCCCAATTGAGCGCTTCCTTTCCCACTTGATCGATTCTTTCTACATTCATTCACGACCTTACCCCAATGTTCCGTTTCTTCACTTTCGGGCTTCTTATCTACTCATTTTGTTGAGTCTTTTCACCCCAAGACTGGAAGAAATACAAAAATAAGCGCATCAATGAAGCTCGGAAGACGGTCCTCAATGGTAGTGTTTTTCTAACAACAATTCACCGGGATGTCAACTGTTGGCGAATCAAGTTATAGTTGATGGGTGAAGTTGGCGGTAAGATGAACTTACGGTTTAACCCCTATAAAATATAAACGGCGATGGAAGCAAGGGTTAAAATGATGATGGGGACATATATAGTGGACATTAATGCACACAGAATGGTGATCGATCTGTTTCGGTAGCCGGAGGAACATAAACGGTTTAAAAAGAGAGAAAACGACTAGAACATGAAGATGGTTGTGCTATGATGTTGAAAATGTGTGAAAATGATGATACCGTCGGATAAGAAAAAGGCTTATTTGTTAAGTTGTGATATCAAAAGAATTGCTATCGATGATGATGGCTTACAGCAAAATCATAGGTGCAAGTATTATACACGGTCTCCTCTTTAGCAACTATTTATATACTAGTAGAGTTCAAGTATCTTAGAAAAAATAAAAGCTAGTTACCTAATTAATTGATCCAAACTTTAACATTCAAGTAACGTACCGCTAATTGATTTTATCTAATGTAAAACTGACTATCAAACTTAAAGCAAAGATATGAAAGTAAAACCTGACGTAATAAATAAGTATATAAAGCCGGATAGACAATGTATTAATATTTAATTATTATACCTCCTCAGGTGATTACCTGACATTTAGAAAATTTTATTAATGATAATGATCCAAATATATTCATGTCGATGCATATTTATATAACTATACATATATATATATATGCATACTATTCTTGAAAATAATATGAATTCAAACACGTATATTGTAGCATGGTATTTTGGTAAAATAATAATAGGGTATTCATATTTTTTTCTAATGAAATTTCAAAGTAGTAGTAATAATAATAATAATAATAATAATAATAATAATAATAATAATAATAATAATAATAATAATAATAATGTCCTTTTTAGTATAAAATAGTACTGTCAATAAAATCATTTCTACGTCGAAAATACTGCAACTTAATTCGTAGTATGAAAATATAATATATCACTAGATCTTTTTAGTTGAAAATATAAAGAATAAATAAACAAATAAATTATCTAGACAGTTATCTCGAAATGCCTATAAAGTCCTTTATAACCAACATTGCAAAAATCGGGGTGTTACAAAAAGACAATACACTTCTATGCTAAATGATAGGTGCTAAAATAAAAATAACAATAATAATAAAACATATCGTAGATTTCAGAATACGTCGATGTTTCTTTTTCCTATCAATTTGTGAAATCCTCCACCGCGCTCATCCCCATAGTTTTCTATCAAGTAATCAATGAATTTGCTTCTAATATTCATCTTTTTAACAAGTAATAAGATATATTTTAACCTACAGGCATAAAGGTTAAAATGTAAAAATCATTGTTAGAGCAAACACCATGTGTAACATTAAATAACCTTTCAATTTTTTATTTTTTTTCTTGAGATCCAAAACAAAAGCTTTACAACACAAAGAAAATCCAAAAACTTTACAGCTTTTTTTGCACTAAATATAATTTGCCTTGGAAGAAAACCCATAAAATCTTGAATAATTAAGACCATAAAGATTCCATGATAGTGCAAAAAAAGCAAGACTCGAACCTTTATCACTTAATGCTAATATTTGAATACTATAATTATCTCCTATAATTATGGAGATCACTCAATCATAATCTTCTTCCTTAGGGAACACGTCAATCTGTGTCAATCATCCACACGCCACTTTAAACCCTAGGGCCTAATCCCCTCTATATAAAATCGTCCAAGCGCTACGGAGAGCTTGATTCCAATTGAACCATTGGATACGTGAAAGAACTTGATCATCATCAAGTGCAGTCTAAACATCCCAAATCTCCCCCCTCTCTTCCATCGTTTTCTGTGTTCTTGGAGCATCCTTAGGTCATAATCAAGGAAGCGGATTTGTTTGATTACACTGACGATTTTTTGAATCGTCAACCCTAAACCTTCAAGAATCGAGAGCAATCATAAAGATATACCACTAGTCCACTAGTCCACTAACCACCGGTAATTAATAGCAAATCAACTTAGAAAATAGAAACCAATGTACCTTCCAAAAGCAACAAGAGGATCGTCGGTTGATCGGCAGCTCGGGGTTTTCAAAGTCTGTGTCCAAGGTCCCAACTCATGAAATTGATTTTTGTTATCATGGAAAGATGGAGGAGATAAAGCAGTGATTGATTTTATTCTACTTATTAGCAGCAAGATATATAGGAGATAAAAGCAAGAATGAAGCTTTAAGTTGGAGATCTATTGTTGCGTTTGTTTTGGATTAGAGTTTTTTTTAGATAAAGTGATTGAAGTAATGATTAGAAAGTTGATGGGATAAAATAAAGTAGAATAATGATTGGTGTAGATTATGAAATGATTGGTGAAATAAATTAAAATAATGAATAAAATAATTATAAAAAAGGTAATAAAGTTGATAAAGTGAAATGATGATAGATGATTTAATATTTTTTTATTTGTAGTTGAATATTTGATTGGTGGGAGAATTGTAAAAAATAATTGGCGATATGATGTAAAAAAAACTGCCAAAAAAACTCCGGCCAAAACAAACGGAACTGGCGTTTTATAACTTTTATATATGTACTACAAGTTTGAGAGAAAGGGACGGATGAATTTCGAGAATGGCGAAGATAAACGAGAATCCCGTATGACACGGGTTGAGGTCGTCTGCTGTGAAGGGTTGTGGCTGTGATGGACTGTGAAGCAAAACGGCGTCGTTTCGGCCCGAGACGACGCCGTTCGGTTCCGACCTTTAAAAAAAAAACACAATCAACACGGCGTCATTTTGACCCGAAACGACGCCGTTTTGGGCTTCACAGCAACACACAGCAGGGAAGCCCACAGCAGAAGATCCCAATCCGTATGACACCGGTGAGATATGATGCTTTATTTATAGAAATTGTGTTTTCTTTTTCTTTTTTTATGAGTTTTGTACTCATATTTTCCTCCAAAGGTTGGGGAAACTTGAAAAATATTCTCCAAAAGAATAACATATCTGAAAATATGCTTTAAAAATTAATATTGGAAAACAATGCTCCCCAAAGTTAACATTGAAAAACTATGCTTCATTCAGTTCTGTGTCACTCATGCGTCGCTAAGTGGCTCGTGCGTGGCTCATGCGTCACTCATGCGCCGACACACATATAGTTTTCCAATGCTAACTTTTGAATCATATTTTCAGAGATATTATTCTTTTGGAGTATATTTTTCCAAGTTTCCCTTTAATTAATTAATATTAATGCTACCGACATACTTGTTTGAAAATTTTTATAGTGCAAACGGTCGTAAAGGTTGTACCAGTGACATACATCAGAGTGATTTATTTTTACTTTTTTTACACAATGCATTTTTATCGTGTGTAAAAATTTAGAAATGAAAGCTCGTAATGTATACTCTTGGTACGACTTTCGTGCAATAGTTGTATTGTAAAATTGTCTGGTTACTGTGAGTCTGGGACACAACGAGTGACATAGTTATATATGATTGATTATCGTGAGGCTACGTCATGATGAACCGAGTCTTACGTAATAAATTCATACTTTGTTAAACCGGCGATTTAATTATGTGCAGAGGTCACGTAATTACTTCAACGTATTTATGTGTAACATTACAAATTTCTTATTAGGCTTTTATGTTTGGTTGCTTTCCAACATTGTTATATCTTAACCAATGGTGGATCTGGTAAGTATTCGGACCGAACTACGGATTAGTCGGATCAGTTGGTTCCGGATATCGGAGGCAAAAAAAATTGACGGATCTAGAAAAATTCTTAATGGGAGCATAGAATAAATATTAAGATCGAGTAAAGACATTAGTAGCATTTTTACATTTTTTTTTACCAAAAAAACTACTCCCTCCGTCTATTTTATTTGTCTCGTTTGACTTTTTTTTACGGATTAAGAAAATTTTGTTAATGCTTTGAATCTCATTAAATAATCTAATATTTTTACATTTATGTTTTTAAATAGTTGTCGAAACATTTAATACTACACACTATTTACTGTAAATATTATAAGGAGGGAAGGACATTTGAAGAAATTTGATAATTAATGCACAAAGTTGACACTTATTTTGAGACAAACAAAAAAGGAAATATGGACAAATAAAATGAGACGAATGGAGTATATCGTTTTCTAGGTCTTGATGGGGGCATTGAGCCTCGCATATCACCACTTGCATCCTATTAAGATATATAAAATGTTAATTATTTACATATCCATCAACCTAAGGTTTTGGTCGATATGGTAATTCGACAGGTCCGCCCCTGATCTTAACTATTAATGTATATATTAGTGTATTTGCATTAATGTTTTGGCGATGACATTATTACCTTGTATGATATCATTCTTTGTTAGATCGATCTTATGTATGATATAATGTACACTAGATCTAATAGAAATGTGTTACCATCGCTGTGCAATATTCGTGAATTTTAATGATATACTTGTGTTACTCTAATTTCATTGAGGTATTAGACTAATGGTTCATTCCACTACCTTTATTATTTACTTCTACATATTTATATCAGTTATTGATTATTGTAGTGATGACTTGAATGAAATATGTTATATCACACGGTGACACGTCTAAAAGACGTCAATATCAATCGTAAATCATAAATATATCGATGTGTGATATGTCATTATACATTCTATGACAATAATGTATCACACATATCAAAGTGGTCTACAATTTCTATTGAATCATTATTTTACACATTGGATAAAAGAGTACTCTACTTTATTAAAGTTTTGAAGCTCAAATCAAAATCAATGTATTGTCCATGCTTCGTACTTCTTTATTCTTTAACAATTGAAGACAAAAGTAAAAAGTTTCCAATAGAGCAGTGATATATCCACTATCGTTTTACACCAACATCTTGCACAACACAATTTGTTGGAATTGAATTGTGGTTTCACTTCGGACTGAGGTTTAGTGTAAGTGACGAACAATGAACTTCAAGCCCGGATTTGAATGAGTTACGGAATGAATTTTTGAGAGCTAAAAACAGTTTTGAAAACTACTAAGATAGTAGTTGATGTTAGGTTTTTGAATCACTCAATTCCGATTCAGATGAATGAGATATTAATGCCTAAATGTAGAGTAAAATGTGTGGAGTGTTACTGAACAATGTGTCTTCATTTGTCCTACACAGTAGGGTTGAGTTTGAATTGGTTTGGGTTAGGTTTGAAAGACTCGGGTCGGTTTGGGGAGCCATAATTCGTTCCCCAAACCAAAACGAAGTCTACCCCAATGGTTTGGTTCGAATTGGTTTCGGTTTGGATTGAGTTGGTTTCGGTTTAACAAGTGTAATCTTTAAACAAATATGAAAAAACCAACCTTTTTACATAAAGTCTAAATAGCTACAACCAAACTACAATAAATTGCAAACCAAAATGATAAAAAAAAAATAAAAAATTAACAACTAACAAGTAACAACACATTACAATATAATTCAGCTACAATCAATCCTCCATAGTTGAATACTTACATACATGTATTTACTGATTTACATATTTACGTCATAATAGCAAAATGATGAATGTTAATGATCAAAACACTATTAGCATCTTCCAACCAAAACTGGGAAATAGCGAGAGGGAGGCGATGTTGGAGATCTAGAGGCTAGAGTGGCGGCGAAAAGAGATGGTGAACTCTGAAACTGGGAAATGGCGAGAAGGAGGCGGAAGCTTTGGCTGCTGCTTAAGATGGACTATTGGACTTGGACTAAGTGAGTGGTGTTGGACGAGACTACTAGATTATTATATTATTACATAATGGGTTTGGGTTATATTGGATTGGGTGGATATATTATATATATTGTATAAAAATTTTGGTTTGGGTTGTGTATAATTAAAAATATCCAAAACCAACCCAATGCGATTCGGTTACTTTCGGATTGGTTCGGGTTGGTTTACGGTGTGATTTGATTTGCTGGATATTTTGCTCAGCCCTACTACATAGGAGACTTAGCTTTAACTTTCTCTACATGTAAAGTGGAAAGTTAAAGTAAGAGGCAAGCCCCAAGGGGCAAGAGAATTTTGTGAAGAAGGAAAGACGCAAATGCTTGTTGGTTCAAAACCCCACACGCGCGTGCCGCCGCTGTCCGGCTTGGGTTGGTGGCTCGGCTCAGTATAAATATTTTTGGGCAAGCTCAACAGGAATAATTCTGAATCAAATTTACAACAGTTTGGTTCGGTTCGGTGCAATATCAAAACATGAACCTGCGAAACAGAAAAAAACCAACCTTCTAACCGAATTCTAAAGTGTTACTTCCTCTACCAAAGGTTGCTTCTATTGCCTATAAATTCCCTCCATTTCTACCAAAGGTTGCTTCTATTGCCTATAGGCAATAAACCATTGGGAAACTATGCAATAAACCTCAAAAAGTTAACATTCAGAAATGGTTTATTGCACACGTAGAGGACCTTTGGTAGAGGAATTTATAGGTCCATTCTAAAGTTTGCAATAAACCATTGGAAAACTATGCACAACCGAATTCTAAAGTTTTACACCATTGAAGACTACAGGCAATAGAAGCAAATGAATTCTAAAGTTTTACACCATTGATCATTATGGGAGCTATTTGAATCGATAGGTCCCACACGATTATCAATGATTCAAAAATAAGTTGTGACAATGATCATTAAAATAGTCCTTGAAACATCCAATCTACTATATATTTTTCAAAAATTAAATTATGTTAGACATTTAGACATCACATTAAGGGGGTGTTTGTTTAACCCAATAAGTACATATTCTTAAAATAATAAGTGGTAGTTAAGATAAGTGGTGTTTGATAACCATTTTAGATATCACTAGATAAATTAAGAGTTGTTTGATAACAATTTAATAATAACTTAATCCTTTAAGATCCTGTGAATTTTACTACAAAGTTTTCAGCACTTATGATACCATTTATCACTGAAAATAAACTATCGGACGTGTTCCTAACATCACGCTAGATAGTGTGGACACTATCTTCACGTAATCCTAACAAGTATTCACCATGCCATTGCTTTTCATTTTAATTTTCTTTAAGAAATTAATTCATTTTATTCGTTTCACTCCCGTTTGCCAAAGAATTTTTATACATTTTGTTTTCACTTCTATTAAAGATTATTTTGCTTAATGCTCTTATTCTTGTAGAAAATACTACGGTCCAGTCAGTATAGAAAAACTGGACCGTCCGATTTATCGTTATATTAATATTAACTGTTAGATTGATGTGATGTATTATAAGCTATTGTGCATAATAAGAAAAATAACTTACGGAAAATAAAATAAAATAAAATAATAAAAAATTGCATCAGCGAACAAGAACATTGCAGCTTTGTGCCTCAGTCGTATTTTGCCGTGTTAAAGCCTGCAATTTATTATTATTATTTTTTAATTTTTTAATTTTTATTTTTTGGAATAGATCGACTAAAGTCATTTTTTTTTAAAATGGAATCAATCGACCAAGCTGTGTTCTTCATGTGAGTTTTTAGACTTCATCCGCTTGGTCCTCTTTTGTTGCAAGATGGGGCACAATCTGATTACATTGACTAAAATACAATTACAATTAAAACGAAAACACAACTGAATCGAATTACAATTGCAAAATGAAAACGAATTAAGAAGATGAACTGAACCGAGCCCTGTGTTGAACACAGTTTCCTTAAGACTAATTCGTCCCCTCACCGTCGAGTGCTTGGAGTTTCAACGGAACGTTAGTCTCCTAGGATAGAACGGTTAGCAGCGACAAGATGCACCACGCTTTCAGCTGCTTAAGAACTTTGTTGCTCAAACTCTCTATTTTCATAAGAAGGGTAGAAGGAAAAGATTTTTCTGCTGTATGTCGATTATGTTCTGTTTATATCTCTCTGTTTGATAAAGCAACATACATCAGTATAAATAGGCTCTAGTAGAGGAACTGAAAAACTGATGGAATATGGAATGAATAGCCTCAGCTCGAATTGATTGTCATTAGTATCAGCATTATGTTAGAACTGGAAAAGCCAAAAGCCTCAGCTTTATTCACGCCATTATGTTGGATAGGAACAGTCTCAGCAGCAGCATTCAAGGAGATTCAGTAATGAAAAATAAAATTAAAGATTTTATTTGGAAAACCGAGCCTTATCGTAAGCCCTTCGAATCGAGCTGCATTCGTGTACGCAGGACACGCGGGCATGCACAAGCCCAAGGGTAAATCTGGATTGGATTTGCACCCCCATGCGCGCGCTAGATTGTGTATAATGTTGGTTTCTTATACCAACTACACTAAAACAACATCATATAAATATTGACTCTTTTCCCTTCTTCCAACCAATGTGGGAGAAATAGCTTCTTCCCATTTTTCCTTTCCATAACACTTTCCATTCACACACTTAAGCCCAATAGGCCCAATATGACATATCATTTAAAATATTCCATTTTAACCATCAATTTTCCAACAATCCCCACATGAATGGAAATTGTGTAAAACCCCAAGCAAAGGCTCTAAGAATGACATAGAGAGTTCAAATGGTAGATGAATGCATAGGATAGGTAGGTGTGACCCTTTGAACCTTCCTTGATAAGATATGTTTACTTTACTAGTGATTAGTAGACGCGACGTCCTTGAACTATTCTGCTGTTGATGTAAACAATGACATATTTACCACAATGCATCTACCTAGCAACATTTAGTTCTTGCGGTTATGTCCATTTTGGCCGTGGACATCCGCTAGTTTCGCAAGAGTTTCTAAGAATTGCGCCTATACAATTCCCCTTTGAAGCGGCCCTCTTCTCTCTCACATAGGTGATTCTGTAATTCAGAATTTCTCGAATTATTCTTCTTACACAAATCATTAAAAGCTTTACTGGTAAGCTTATCCTCGTTCTCACTGTTTTTCATCTTAGGAATGAGATGAAGGGTAACCCCCCCCCCACAATGATCTCTACTTTTGCAGTTAGGTTGTCCCTTTGAACCAAGATCTTGGGATCTCCAATCTACAAGGTAGGGTTTTCCTTCACAAAAGTTTATTCCATAGGCTTTAGTCCCATTCCTCTTGATGACTTTGCAACTACTTCTCTATTTAACCCTTTGGTTAGCGGATCCGCAAGATTATCCTCTGAATTAACATAGTCTAAGGTAATCGTACCAGTAGAAAGTAGTTGTCTAATGGAGTTATGTCTTCGGCGTATATGCCTTGACTTACCATTACACATTTTGTTCTGTGCTCGTCCAATCGCAGATTGATCATCACTGATGAACACATATTCTGGCACGAGTTTTGGCCATTGAGGAACATCCTCTAGGAATTGATGCAACCATTCTGCCTCTTCTCCACATTTATCTAAAGCTACAAACTCAGATTCCATTGTGGATTTGGTTATCACAGTTTGTTTAGAAGATTTCCAAGACACAGCTCCACCTTCTAATATGAATACAAAACCACTTGTGGACTTTGAATCTTTTGAATCTGATATCCAATTTGCATCAGTATATCCTTCTATAACAGTAGGTTCTCTTGTATAGTGAAGGCCATACTTACGAGTATATCTTAAATATCTCAGTAACCTCACTATAGCTTTCCAATGATCATTACTCGGATTACTAGTATATCTGCTTAGCTTGCCAACAGCATAAGCGATATCCGGTCTAGTACAACTCATTAAGTACATTAGACTTCCAATAATCCTTGCGTACTCTAATTGAGACACACTTTCACCTTTATTATTTAACAAAAGGTTGACTCTGATCTATCAGAGTTCTGGCTTCATTTGAATCATCTTTATTGAATTTTTCCAGGATTTTATCAATATAATTAGATTGACTCAAAATGAGACCATTAGAATTTCTTGTAATTCTAATTCCCAGTATCATCTCTGCTAAACCCATATCTTTCATTTCAAATCTGGCGTTTAACATATCTTTGGTAGATTTGATCATCTTATCATTGTTTCCAATAATAAGCATGTCATCAACGTAAAGACACAAAATGACACAACCATCTTTTGTTTCTTTCATGTAAATGCATTTATCACATTCATTGGTTTTGAAACCCTTTTCAAGCATAACATGATCAAATTTCTCATGCCATTGTTTTGATGCTTGTTTTAAGCCATACAAAGACTTAACTAATTTACACACTTTCTTATCTTGTCCTGGGCTAGAAAAACCCTCAGGTTGTTCCATGTAGATTTCTTCATCTAAATCTCCATTTAAGAAAGCTGTTTTTACATCCATCTGATGTACTTGTAAATTACGCAAAACGGCTATAGCAAGTACCATCCTAATGGATGTTATTCTCGAGACTGGAGAATATGTATCAAAATAGTCAAGACCTTCTTTTTGACTGTAACCTTTTATTACCAGTCTGGCCTTATATTTATCAATAGATCCATCAGGTTTCATTTTCCTTTTAAAGATCCATTTTGATCCGAGTGGTTTACATCCTGGAGGTAGATCAACTAACTCCCATGTATGATTTTTCAATATAGAATTTATTTCACTATTTATTGCTTCTTTCCACATTGGACCTTCAGAAGAAGTTGTCGCCTCCTTGAAATTTTGAGGACTTGTCTCTATCATATATGTGATAAAATCTTTACCAAAAGATTTTTCCGTCCTCGACCTTTTACTTCTTCTTGGCTCAACCTCAGTTGGCTCTTCCTCATTCACTTGTTCAGAAGGGTGATCCTGAACATGAACACGCTTTAATGAACTAGGTTCATTTGTTTTAGCCGGGAATACATTCTCAAAGAATGATGCATTTCTTGATTCCATTATCGTATTTTTGTGTATTTCAGGATTATCTGATTTATACACAAGAAACCGATAAGCACTACTATTGTGTGCATAACCAATGAATATACAATCAACAGTTTTTGATCCTATCTTTACTACTTTGGGTGTAGGTACGAGCACTTTTGCAAGGCACCCCCACACTCGCAAGTATTTGTAGGATGGAGGTTTACCCTTCCATAGTTCATAAGGAGTTTTCTCTTGTTTCTTTTGGGGTATCTTATTCAAAAGATAATTGCTAGATAGGATAGCTTTCCCCCACAAGTTTTGTGACACTCCTGAACTTAACAACATTGAATTCATCATTTCTTTCAATGTTCGATTTTTCCTCTCAGCCACTCCGTTTGACTATGGAGATCAAGGTGCGGTTATTTCATGTATAATCCCATGTTCAACACAAAAGTCACTGAGTGGTGCCAAGTATTCACCACCTCTATCACTTCGGAGTGTTTTGATCTTTTTCCCATGTTGATTTTCAACTTCTTTTGTGAATAGAATAAATTTATCTATCGCTTCATATTTCCCTTTTAACAAGTATACATAGCAATACTTAGTGCAGTCATCGATAAAGGTAATAAAATAATTATTTCCACCTCTCGATTTCACAACTTTAAGATCACACACGTTGCTATGTATCAAGTCGAGTGGCTGCGTATTTCTTTCAACATTTTGAAAAGACGCTCTTGTTAATTTTGCTTCAACACAAGTTTCACACTTATGTTTCTTATCAATATCGAATTTGGGGATATGTTTTAGATTTATTAATCTACGTAGGGAATCGTAATTAACATGTCCTAGTCTACCATGCCATAAGGAAGGAGACTCAACCAAGTAAGCAGAACCGGATATATTATTATTAATATTGTTTGGCTTAATAGCCATTACATTTAGCTTCACCATGACATTACATGCATACCCCTTACCGACATACATACCACTCTTAGTCAAAGTAAACTTGTCGGACTCTAAAACAAGACGGAAGCCATTTTTATTCAATAGCACTCCAGACACCAGATTCTTACGCATATATGGGACATATAGCACATTCTTCAGAGTCAGATTCTTGCTAGAAGTCATCTTGAGAATTACTTCACCTTTTCCAGCTATAGCAGAAGTAGCCGAGTTTCCCATGAATAAAGTCTCATTCTCTTGAGCTGGCTCGAACTTAGTAAACACATCCCTGTTGGAGCACACATGCTTTGTAGCTCCTGTGTCTACCCACCATTCTCTTGGATTTGAATCCACCATGTTCACCTCTGACACAACAAAGACAAAGATCAATATCTTCCATGCCTTGAACAATATTTGCTTTGTAAACCTTCATCTTTGGCACTTCACGGTCAATGATTTGTGACCAATCTTCTCACAATTAAAACATTTTCCTTGGAACTTAGGTTTTGAAATGCCACCTTTCGGTCCCAATTTAGCTTTTGGTCCCGACTTAGACCCTTTCACAAATTTGTTCTTCTTCTTCGAGCTTTGGCCATGTTCCACCATATTAGCTCTTGGAAAATTATTAGAATTGTTTCCTCTTTTATCAGACTTCTTATTGTCATCTTCAATACGAAGCCTAACAACAAGGTCTTCCATGCTCATCTCCTTTCGCTTATGCTTAAGGTAATTCTTGAAATCTTTCCAACCGTTAGGTAATTTTTCAATTACACATGCGACTTGAAAAGTCTCACTAAGCTCCATTTTTTCAGCTTGAATTTCATGAAGAATCAACTGAAATTCTTCCACCTGTTCCATGAGTGGTTTAGAATCCACCATCTTGTATTCCAAGAACCTGCCAACTACAAATTTCTTTGTACCTGCATCTTCAGTTCTATATTTCTTATCTAATGCATCCCACAATTCTTTTGCATTCTTTTTCTCACAATATACATCATACAATGAGTCAACTAAACAATTCATTATATAATGTCTACAAAGATAATCAGATTGTTTCCATTCATCAATGGCATACATAAAATCTTGATCTGGCTCTCCTTCAGTTGTTGGTGGTTCGTCAGTTAGGAACTTTGCCAGACGCAATGTTGTGAGATAAAACATCATCTTTTGTTGCCATCTCTTAAAGTTCAGCCCATTGAATTTTTCAGGCCTCTCATGCTGATTCAGAGGAGCAACAACTCGATTCGGCACATGTTGGACCAAAGCTTGAGTCTGATCATCAGCCCCTTTTTGTCCTTCACTGGTTGCCATTTCTGAAATTTAATACACAAGGATTAAATTCCTTTCAATACTGTATAGAACATTCGTGAACCGAACTATACTAATTAAAACAATCTCGAAATTGTTTCTGTTAAAACAATATTATATAAAACAATCTCGAACTTGTTTCTATCCTGATTCTTGAACAAATCGTTTGAGAATCCTGTATGATTACTCAAAATATTCGTGAGTATCTTAGACGATCACTCCACGAAAAATTACGCTCCGTTTATAATAACTGTTTTGAAGCGTAAAACGAGCCTTTGATTAAGTAAACAAGTTTCGCTCGCGTTTTCAATTCTGTCAATGAACTAGAATTATTCTGTCCTCGGCTCACCGATACATAAACATGAATTAGTCTTAAGATTGTTGCAAGATGGCGCACAATCTGATTACATTGACTAGAATACAATTACAATTAAAACGAAAACACAACTGAATCGAATTACAATTGCAAAATGAAAACGAATTAAAAAGATGAACTGAACCGAGCCCTGTGTTGAACACAGTTTTCTTAAGACTAATTCGTCCCCTCACCGTCGAGTGCTTGGAGTTTCAACGGAACGTTAGTCTCCCAGGATAGAACGGTTAGCAGCGACAAGATGCACCACGCTTTGAGCTGCTTAAGAACTTTGTTGCTCGAACTCTTTATTTTCATAAGAATGGTAGAAGGAAAAGATTTTTCTGTTGTATGTCGATTATGTTCTGTCTATATCTCTCTATTTGATGAAGCAACATACATCAGTATAAATAGGCTCTAGTAGAGGAACTGAAAAACTGATGGAATATGGAATGAACAGCCTCAGCTCGAATTGATTGTCATTAGTATCAGCATTATGTTAGAACTGGAAAAGCCAAAAGCCTCGGCTTTATTCACGCCTTTATGTTGGATAGGAACAGTCTCAGCAGCAGCATTCAAGGAGATTCAGTAATGAAAAATAAAATTAAAGATTTTATTTGCAAAACCGAATTATGTTAGAACTGAAAAAGCCAAAAGCCTCAGCTTTATTCACGCCTTTATGTTGGATAGCCTTTTTCGAATTATGTTAGAACTGGAAAAGCCAAAAGCCAAAATCCGGAAGCAAAGCCATTACCTTGCAAAAAGCCATTACCCTTGACAAATGTTGGTTGCTCTTGAAGTGATCAGCATTTCCTTATGAATATGTTCATCAATGTTTCAGTCTACATTATTTTTAAAATTAATTACGTTGAATAATTCATCTCAAATAAATAAACAATATTTCTGCTTCAAATTTATCAAGAGCACATGGTGTGGTTACGTAAACAGGCATATTTTAGGCAAAAAGTTAAAACTTCAAACACTTAGCAATGAAATGGAGTCCCCCGTAAAAAAAAAAGAGAAATGATAAAAGATACAACGAAATTACACAACGGTGATCCACACCGTTGATTTTTGTGGCAATGACGGACTGTTTCTAGGCTATACAATCCTTACCGGCAGTGTACCGGGTCAAATTGTAGTGCTAGTGTGGTGAGTCAGGTGTCGAATCCTCAGGGAAACGTGTGGTAATTCAGAGTGTGGTTAAACACTAAGAAAGTTCATTATTAACTCAATCTAAAAGCATTTTTTTCCAAGTAAATAATCTTTAATCTACTAAAACAGTAAATAAATGCATAATACTAATATATATATATAGATATATATATATATAAATATATATATATAATATATATATATATATATATATATATATATATATATATATATATATATATATATATATATATATATATATAGGTACCAATACAATAAATACTAATATAGATACTAGTAATATTTTTAGAAACTAGCCAAGAATATGTTATTGAATTACAATCTCTTTTTAGTTCAATGGATGTGCTCGATCTTCCTTTTTAGGTCTAATTGATTGCGTGAAACGATATACTCCTAAGCTCAACAATTCCTCCTCACACGAGCGTATAAAATTGTCATATGTCTAATCCTCTGTCCAATGTCATCTTAATCATGGGTCACTCCCGTTTTGTCATACGGCCAGTATTTTAAGATCTGTCGATTAAACAGGTGATTTCAACATAATAATTTCTCGAGTACAAATATTCTGCCCCCGGGTAGGAAATAGGATTCTGTTTGTCAGACGGCCATTTTTACCCTCCGGTTTTTCTACCCATGATCTCATATCCTAACTTCTCTGGTTAGTTCATCATTAGGTTACGATTCTGTTTATATTGATTAGCTATGTCAATACGAACGTGCCATTAAGTTCAAGTAGAAAAAGATTCATCATAATCGATTTTAATCAGTTTTTAACATAGTCATCATCCATTTCCCTAAAAAGATAAAACTAATTCAATTACATATCTTGGCTAGATATAAAGTTAGCCTAATATCATTATAACTATTATATAGATACTAATATAAACAACAAACATAAATACATTAGAAAATTACCAGATTACAATTGTAGAGTCAGAGCCGTATTCTCCGGAAATAGCAACTCTTCTAACAACAACGAGCCTTGATAAAGCTTCTAAGTATTATAACGATACTTATACTACATTATTTTTTCGGTAGAATGCCTTCTACTGTATTTACAGAACTAGAAACTAACTAAAGATAATATATATATATATATATATATATATATATATATATATATATATATATATATAGAAGAGGTATATATATATTGGTACAACTCCAAACATCTGCAAATGATGGAGTATTTATAGGCAGGGGTAGTACACCGGCGCGTGCGGTGCACAGCTGATCTGATTCCCTTGTCAGACTCCCATGTGCTTGAAATGATGAAGATTCCGGCCCGTGCCGGTTTTTTCCGGTTCGTGCCGAACTGTCAAAATATCAGCTGTTTGGTAAAATGAGTTGTAGACCTACGATTGACGTGATTCAAAGTGCGTTGGAAAGCTCATTTGAAGATCTAAAACTTTTATGAAGAACTCTTCCCCAGAAAATGCCTTTAAGTTGGGTCAAATGTCCGTCGAAGATATTTTACGGTAGAAGCACTTAGGACAATTGATCCGTTTGAACTTGTAAGCTTATGGCATCTTCTTCTATCCCTCAAAAGATATGTTTTTAGGCTCAAAAAGTGTCGTTACTTGGGATCTTGGTAAACGTATAATCCTGCAATAAATTACCAAAACACCAAACGTAAATCCGACACGATACTCCGGTTACTAAACCGGTACAAAACTTATAAAAAACTTATAAAAATACGATAATTTATATAATAATACTACTTACACATTTGGATAAAACTTAGTAATTATGACTTGAATTGGTACAATAATGCTCAAAGTGTTATCAATATTAGGGTAAAATGTCATAATAATGATTGACAATTTGTCGCTCATCAGGCAACTATGTTGATTGATCTAGGTCCCACAATAATCAATGGTGTGGATCATCGTTGTGTAATTTCGTTGAGCCTCTATTGACGATACAGGGTTTCACCCCTCCACGTGTCGTCTATCGGTTGGTCTTCACATTACGAATAAGTGTCAGGGAACGTAGGTCGGGCCCCAGACTCGGGACTACGAAGATCGACATTTGGCAGTGTAGGGCGAGGATCCCCGAGTCGGCTATCGCAGGTCGATTCAGTCGATCTCGAGGACAGAGTCTGCACCAGCCATTATCAGTGGTAACTTGGGCAAGGGATAAGGCCCGTTAAGGGTAAATCTGATAATAGCATAGACCGACCTATTATTAGGGTTAAGGCATGCATTATCGTTATATATACCACGTTCCAGGAACTACATAAGGCTTGATTCCTGGACAATTACATGATACATAGGCAATCTAAGACAAGCTCTTAGACTCAGCCACAAATAACACAAACAACCATCACGTTTATGGTGCATTAGGATCTTGGATATTCAACACTAGATTCATAGAAGCCTAGATTAATTAGGTGACATAATTTGTCATCGTCATTGGTGCTAGAATGAGGGTCTTCTACTTTTGAATACATCAAGATCACGATGCCTCCCAAGGATAAAAAGGCTAGGAAGCTAACTCCAAGGTCACGGATCAACAAGGTTCGCAGCTCCATGAACAAGTGGATCTGGATCCACAAGGAACAAAGGATCCGGCAATGGATCCTATCCATGAGGATCCCCACACAAAGACGCAAGGTCTCACTCTGGAACACCAAGTTATTGTGGATCAACTAGCAGGGGCTGATCGCGAATTAATCTCCAGGATTATAGCAGAGGCGTTCATGGCACAGCAGTAAGCAGATGGCGGTAAGAAAGACGCTGTAGAAAACCCCAAGCGAGCTCCTGGGGACGAAGTCAGTGCGTCTTCTAGCTCCATGGAGAGAAAAAGACGTGAGATCCTGTTAGTAATATCATCCGCAGCGGAAGCGATTTAAGGATCTAGATCTATAAAATACACGTAATAAAATAACTAGATCTATATCTACAAGGGGGTTGTAGATCATACCTCTTGGATCTCAAAATCCAAGTTGAAGAACCGCAATGGAAAGTTCGAACAAAGGTGTGAAGAGCACCACGATCTTCCGTACGTGTGATCCAAGCAACTCCCGGTGGAAGGAAATCCTCGTCTCGAATCCTTCCAATATGCTACCCGGAAAAATCTCCAAGATTTTCCCCATATTCCCCTTGGCCGAAAATTTTCACCTTCTCCTCTCTAAGAGGTGTAGGTCGAAATATTGTGTTGTTGTAAGGCTTGGGATAACTCTCTTTATATAGGAGAGTAAAACTTAGCCTCCAATGATTTAATAATTAATACAAAATCAATTATAATAATCCCATTAAATAAAAGATAATTCCATAATATTCTAGAACAAATCTAGAATAATATTTATCTTTATTTCTTTCCATAAATATTTATCCAATAAATATTTTATGCACATGTCTTATTAATACACAAGAAAATAATTTCTTGTTCCAAAAATAAGGCTATGGGGCGAAATTGCTTGTGACCTAGTCACTAATTAATTTCGACCAACACACATAAATTGGGCCAAGATTATGAAAAATGTCTTTTCCACATATTTAATTATTTAGCCCAACTAATTTAATAGTCCACTAAACAATTAATTCACATATCGTTTTAATAAAGTCCAACAAGAACTAAATTAATATTATTAGGATTCGACGTCCGAGAATAGCTATGCTATATTAGGAGGCACGTCGGGGACCATGGACTAATAATCAGCGGCTCCGATAAATCAAATAAATAATTATAGAATAATTATATTCGATAAATCAATCATAGGAATATGCCACCATAATCCCGTGACTGCACTCCTCCGATTATGAGATTATATTTATCTCCTCACGAGAATAATAATAAGCGTCCATTGATATAATCATTACATATGGATTAATCCTCCATAGACTGTTCATTCTAAATCGGGAAGTTACCGTTAACCCTTTCTAGAACCTCTTATCCTTATTTACCATTAACCCCCTAGTGATCAATTAATTCATACAACTCACTGGTAGCTAATCAGTGTAATATGAACTCCATGGATCGATCGGTTTCTAGGATTAACAAATAAAGGAATCGTCTATCTACTTCCGAAATGGAAGGAATGGATTCCGTATCTGTGATAACATACGTACTACTCACTCAATCCAAAGACAATGCCAAGATGGGGTAATTCGCACCACGGACTCGGTGTAATCCTTAACCGTCAAGTCAAACTTCATAATCGATTCAAGCGGTTGACTATGATCACCTCGAGATTAAGATATATCCATAAATATGATCATCCATTGATTCGATAAGACTTCGATTACGGAATTATATCGTGAACTCTAATCAAATCGGTCCAAATTTCTATATGATAGATCTCGTCATATATAAATGCCCCACTAGGTTCTCTTAACCGAAAGTCCGGATAAGACAATCACACCAATTGTGTTCTGGGCGCATTAATAGTACGTTAAAGGAGAGACCCGATACTCTCGATTAACTTCACTACGGGCTAATTGTATTTTAAGTACATCTTCACTAACTCAATCCTCCCGTGTATATACCATACACTGAGTTAAGTGATTACATAAACGATATACTTTAGGGTTTTCTGTAGTGTAAATACTATTGTCACATCGGTGAATATGAGAATAATAAATATGAATAATAATGTCAATTCATTTATTAAATAAAACAATTACAAAAATTGTCTTTCGGGCATCACACCTAACAGATCCAACAGAAGCATCAAAGGATGGATGAGGACAGCGTCTGGTAAGAGCTGGACGTTATTCTGGGAAAAAGTCAGGTCTCGCTGTGGTTGCAATCACCTTTCACTAAGGAGATTGAAGAGTTTCCAAAACCCAAGGGGTTTAAAATACCAAAGATTGAACCCTATGATGGCACCACTGACCCCGAGGATCATCTACATAGGTATCTATCTTAGATGAGGTTGGACGGCACACCCGATGCGATGCGATGTCGGGCTTTTGAGACGCTGCTCGTTGGTCGAGCCAGAGAATGGTTCAACAAGCTACGATCCGGGTCAATCTCCAATTTTACCATGTTAGCTCGCAAGTTTTGAGATGCGTTTATTGTAAACAAGAAATTTCACTTAAGCGCCACACACCTCATGAAAATGAAGCAACAAAAAGATGAAACAGTGCTAGAATATCGGAAGAGGTTCAATCTCGAAGCCATGCAAGTCAAGAACACAGATGACCGACTTCTGATCACGTCGTTTGTGGGAGGGCTGCGTAATACAAAATTGTATATGAAATTGAGTAGGGATGTCCCTCATACCATGGACGAGTCTGTTAATGTGGTGCACAGGTTCTGTCAAGGGGAAGAGGCAGTGTGTAGACACACACAATCCGACTGGATGGATTCGAAGAAGGACAATCGAGGTCCGAATAAGAATCAGTCCAAAGGACAGAACACTGAGAACAAGCCGACAGTGTGGGACCGCATTACATCACCTATCTCAGACCGTCTGGGAAAGAAAGGACCTTCGCGCGATAAAGATCTCATCCCACTCAATCTGTCTCGCGGAGAAGTTTTGGCCATTATGATCTCGAAGGGCATAGCAAAGAAACCGAATCCACTGAAAAAACCTCGAGAAAAGACATATCCCAGGAAATATTGCTATTTTCATGAGGATGTAGGTCACAAGACGGAGGAATGCTCTGACCTGAAGAGAGACATCGATGCTTGTATTCAAGAAGGCAAGCTGGATGAGGTGATTGATAGTTCTCAGTGCAACGAGCCCAAGGGGCGCAGAGAATACAAGAGGAAGAATTCTGATCAAGGTCGAGATCGTGGTCGAGACACTCAGAGGCGTAGGGATCGATCACCACGCCGAGATCGATCTTCAGGTCGAGAAAGAGACAACAGGGGCGACCACGACCGAGATAGGTACGACGATAATCGACCTAATAATTACATCAATACGATCTTTGGGCCAGCTGAGAGCGATAAAGACCGAGCCAGTCGAGAGCCAACTGACAGCTCGAGAGAAAATAAGAGACTGAGATTTACAATGGAAGTCGGGTATGGGCCCAAAGATGACATTCCCAAGTCTCGGAGCCACAATGAAGGGTTGGTAATTGAAGCAGTGATTAGTCAAGCCCGAGTGGCGAGAGTCTGTGTTGATAATGGTAGCGCGGTAAATATCTTGTCCTACTCGGCTTTTCAAACGATGAAACTGAAAGAGAAGGACATAGCTCCTCTAGCCTCTCCGTTGTTTGGGTTCACAGGACAGGCGATCCATCCCATGGGGTCAATAAGGTTGCTAACGACAGTCGGGGATGGCGAGAAAGGAAGGACCCTCGAATTAAACTACGTGGTAGTTAAGGCTCCTTCGGCATACAATGTCATCTGGGACGACCTGCTCTCTTTGACTTGCGCGCCATCATCTCCACTTTCCACAACAGTATGAAGTTTCCTACCAAGAACGGCTCTCATGAAGTAAGAGGAGATGTCGATGTCGCGCGGAGCTGTAACTTCATTGTCATGAACGGGAAAATGGCGGTACAACAAGTCCTGGTCGAGAAACTGATCCCGGAGGAAGAAGAGGAGAAGAGTTGGATCTCGGTTGATCCAGTTGAAAATGTTCATCTATGGGAAGGCGAAGACGATCAGTGCGTACAAGTCGGTGTTTGGATCAAGGCCGAAGAAAAACAATTGATGGTCGAGTTGCTAATCGAGTTCAGAGATGTTTTTCCTTGGAGGGCTGATGACATGCCGGGACTATCCACGGATATAACGGTCCACAAACTCGAGATAGATCAAGCCAAGAAGCCGGTTAGACAGAAAAAGAGGAACTTTGCGCAAGATCGAGTTGAAGCCATAAAGAAAGAAGTCGGGAAGCTATTAACCGCAAGGATAGTAAGAGAAGTGTTCTATCCCGAATTGCTAGCCAACCCGGTGCTAGTCAAGAAGCCTGACGGCAGCTGGCGTATGTGCGTGGACTTCACCGACCTGAATAAAGCGTGTCCAAAGGATTCTTATCCATTGCCGAAGATTGACAAGCTGGTAGACTCTACCATCGACTTCGAAGTATTTGGGTTTTTGGATGCATATAAGGGATACCATCAAATCTTAATGGATCCTCGAGACGCGGAAAAGACGGCCTTTATAACGGAATTTGGCACTTTCTGCTATGTAACCATGCCGTTCGGGCTGAAAAACGCTAGGCCTACATATCAGAGAGCAGTCAACAGAATTTTCGCCAAGCAGATTGGTAGGTGTATCGAAGTGTACGTAGATGACTTGCTCATCAAGAGTCGATCGATGAAGCAATATTTAGTAGATGCTCGAGAGGTATTTGAAGTCTTGAGGAACACGAAGATGAGGTTAAATCCAAAGAAGTGCACCTTTGGGGTCAGGTCGGGGAAAATTTTAGGATACATGATCTCAAAGGACGGGATTCGAGCGAACCCGGACAAGATCGACACGTTAAAAAACATGCATACACCTCGAAACATAAAGGAAGTACAGAGGCTTACTGGTCGAATGGCAGCCCTCAACAAGTTTTTATCGAGATCTGTGCAGCGCGCACTGCCATTTTTTAAGATTCTCCGCAAGGCCAGTCCTTTTCACTGGGATGAAGAATGTTAGACAGCCTTCGAGGATTTGAAAGCCTATTTATCAGACTACCCACTCTTACTTCACCTCGAGAAGGAGAGAAATTGTTGGTTTATTTAGCAGTATATGAAGAAGCAGTGAGCGCGGTTCTAATTCGGGAAGGGGTCCACGGCCAAGCGCCAATCTATTTTGTTAGTTGCATGGGCCCGAGATCCGATACTCACCAGCAGAAAAGTTGGCGTTATGTCTGGTACACGCCTCGAGAAAACTGAGGCCGTATTTCCAAACCCATCCCATCACGGTGGTTACCGACCAACCACTGAGGCAGATCTTGGCAAGGCCCGACACCTCGGGTCGTTTAGCGAAATGGGTCGTGGAAATGGCTCAGTATGATATCGAGTTCGTTCCTCGAACCGCAGTTAAGGCCCAGGCACTGGCAGATTTCTTAGCCGAAGGAATTTCCATTCAACTCGAGCAAGAGAAGCAAAGTATAGAAGAACAGTGGACTCTCCAAGTCGACGGGGCGTCGAGTAAAGAGAGGGCAGGAGCCGGACTCCTCCTAATCAGCCCAAAAGGTGAAGAATTTCCATACGCCCTTCGGTTCGACTTCAAAGCAACGAACCACGAGGCTGAATATGAAGCTATGATCACAGGTTTGAAACTTGCTTTGAAATTAGGAGTCGATAATTTGTTGGTATACAGCGACTCGCAGTTGGTGGTAAATCATATCAGGGGGGAGTATGAAGCCAAGGAAGAAACCATGAAGAATTAATTAACAGTGGTATAAGGCCTCATTCCTAAGTTCAAGTCGGTTCATATCTAGCAGGCCCCCCGAAGTCAGAATAAGAGAGCCGACGCACTATCTAAGCTCGCCTCGAATTTCGTCTCGAATCAAAAAGTTCTGGTCGAATTACTGACCGACAGGAGTTATGAACAATCGGAGGCCCAGCCGATCACTCAGCAGGCCACGTGGATGGACTCGATCGCCCTCTACCTTAAGGACGGAATTCTCCCATCCGACAAGGTTCAATCGAGGAACGTCCGACTCCAATCAGCGCGGTACGCATTCTTTGACTCTGTCCTCTATCGAAAATCCTTTGTGGCACCATGGTTGAGATGCGTATCCGAAGAGGAAGGTGAATATCTTCTGGAAGAAATCCACAGAGGGGCTTGTGAAAATCACTGCGGGGCTAGGATGTTGGCCCGAAAATGTAAGCTAGCGGGGTACTTTTGGCCATCGATGCAACGAGATGCTAATCGCCTGGTTCAGAGGTGTAGGACTTGTCAAATCCATGATAATATCACCCATCAACAGGCCCAAGAGATGAATTCCATCTCGTCATCATGGCCTTTTGATCAATGGGGTGTCGACATAGTTGGACCCTTACATCAAGCTCCGGGCAACAACAGATATGTGGTCGTCGCAGTGGACTACTTCACGAAGTAGGTCGAGGCCAAGGCTTTGACCGACATCAGAGCAGCGACCATTAAGAAGTTCTTGTGGATAGATATTTTATGCAGGTACGGAATTCCCAAGGCTTTGATCTCAGACAATGGTACTCAGTCTGAAGATCGAAGAGTTAGGGAATGGTGTAATGAGTATCACATCACTCAGCACTTCACATCGGTCGCGCACCCACAAGCAAACGGTCAGGTCGAGCAAACTAATCCACAGATCAAGCTAGGGTTGAAAAAGAGATTAGAGGCCGAAGGGAGAGACTGGGCAGCACAACTTCCGAGCATCCTATGGTCGTATAGGACAGCTCCAAATTCATCGATAGGAGAAACGCCCTTCTCTCTGGTTTACGGATGTGAGGCGGTAATCCCTGCCGAGATCGGTCTTCCCTCTCCTCGAGTTTTAGCGTACAACATCGAAACCAATGACCCCGATCTTCGACACGAGAAAGACAACATCGAGGAGCGAAGAGAGATCGCTTCAGCTCGGATGGCTAGGTACTAGCAAAAGATTTCGTAGTACAATAACTCAAGGGTCAAGTACCGGTATTTCAAGGTTGGGGACTTAGTCCTCAGAAAGAATGAAGCGAGTCGACAAGAACCAACCGGAAAATTGGAACCGAATTGGGAAGGCCCGTATCAGATTCTGAAGGTTCACCCCAAAGGGTCCTACCAACTCGGACGAGCTGATGGAACCACGGTTCATCGACAGTGGCACGCCAACAACTTGAGGAAGTATTACGTTCAAGCTAAGCCTCATCTCGATTAATTTATGTTTTTACACTTTTATGCCTTGTAATAAGTACATGTGACAATTTCATAAGTATTCTAATAAACATGTCTTTCCTCGAGATGCTTTTATGTTTGTTATGATTTACAGACTTAACATTACAAATCTAACACGATACAAAATGACAAAGGCAACGCAGTCGACAACGACAAGGGAAAGTCCGCAAGTCGGATCCCTCATTATAGCTAAAAGCAAAACGAGCCTACAAGGCAAAAAATGCTAAAGCAAAAAATTCGACCAGCCTTAAAGCAGAACGAGCCTAATGGGCAAAAAATGCTAAGTCATAGGGGAGGTTGATGACGTGGTCAATCAGGTTATAATATACTTGACCACCATAAACCAATACTAGCAAGAGGACTAGGCCCATCGTAGTATAGCTATAGTGAATCAAGGTCGATCCCACAGGGAACCAATTGCGGATCATCTTATATACAAACAATTAATTAAACATGTCAAGGACATAGAGGCGGTCTACGACCAACATAAGACAAGAAAAGTAAAGACACGACTCGACACATAGACAAATAACGTAATTAACCTCCCCAATTATAGTCTTTATCGTTTGGACCTAGATAATTTATATAATAAACTGAACTTATTAACTGTCAATCCGTTTGTATCTATCTTAGATTGGCT
This sequence comes from Gentiana macrophylla, assembly GCA_026214975.1. NCBI lineage: Eukaryota > Viridiplantae > Streptophyta > Magnoliopsida > Gentianales > Gentianaceae > Gentiana > Gentiana macrophylla. The sequence goes on from JAOBSW010000767.1 coordinate 51,458, forward strand.
ACGGGAGTCATCCTCTTTAACTTGATGTAGCACCGGTAGGTCACTAGATCACTGTGGTATTGTTACGCGACTTCGCCTTTTGGTGCCTCCATCTCATATAACTCACACGCTTACGACTCTAAGGATGCCGATATTAACCGTACACCTCGTCCAGGCAACATTCCTATGGTTAGGCGTACTTCCTAAACGATCACTCAAGCCCTCGTCCAACTAGCAATTACCAAGTTATACTCTCATGCTAATCTACGACGTACGTATAATCAGGTGCATGCAATTCCCAAATATAAACCTACCTAGATAACGTTGAACGTCCGTGAAGAGCAATTCATAAGCCTACCTAAGAGTTTTATATTGGTATTTCCTTTTTACACGTTTTAATTAAACTAAGCGAGTAACGTAGCCATAGCCATACCTACTGAGATAATAAATTCTATTAAGTTAACCTAACCATAAAGACGTGGCTATTTAACGGATAAAACAGGGCTCGGTCGACCGAATAGGTGGGCTCGGTCGACCGAGTGAACTCATTCGGTCACCCGAATCAATTTCGTCCCCAGATTACATCCCTGAACGTATCTCTCAGCGTTTCATCATACACAACGGATTAAACAGTAATTCGTAAAGCATTCATATAAACTAACTTAGATACACATTAATTAAACAATGCAGATTCATGGATAGAAACTAAGTGTATGACGTAGGCTATGGGATCCTCATAGACAAGGTGTCGCCACATCCCTAATGTCATAGCCTAGATCTACATCATCTAGCTATGAATTAACTAACTCAAACAATAAAGCATAATTGGGGGGAATTAATTACTTAAAAGAAAAGAAACAAAAAATAAAGGCTTACATAATGCAGCCCTTAAATTGCTGGAAACACCCTCAATAAACTACATTGAATCAAGATATAAATAGAGTGATTTTATTGAATGATATTCTAAGGTATATGTTGGTGTGTTTTTACAAATTTCGTAGCTGCTGCTTATATAGAGGCTGTAACCGACCTAGGGAGGATCTAGAAGATATACACGCGAAAATCCCGTGAGTGACCGAACCGACACATTCGGTCGACCGAGCCTATTCACTCGGTCGACCGAGCCTCCTCTCGCTTGTGTTAAACGCGCACCGTCTATCTTGTTCCCCCATTGCACGCTGCGTGTGGATCGATTAATCTTTCATTTATCTCTTGATTAATGCTCCGATTTTCTTCCTCTATTATCTTGAGACCATTGATTGAATGACATTAATCCTCTCGATTTGTCGTGATCTACAAAATCAGCATTTATCGCACAATAAATCGGCTTTTAATAATGAAAACGGCTAAATACCAAATATCATATTAATAATCACTTAACATTAAATAATAAATATAAACATGTGATTTAATATGAAATATATATTATTAATCTCGATTTAAGGTCAACGTTGATGACTTTTACGGGTATAATTTGACCGTCATCAGAGGTTCGCAAAGTCAGACCACACGCCCAGAGAACGATACATCTATGGCAGAACTAGTCCGTGCGACCAAAAATGCTAAGGTGATCAAGTCGATCTCAAACATACTAAACTCGCAAGTGCAATATGAACCAAAGGTTCATAATACACTTGGGGGGGCAACACGACATCAATAAAGAAAATGGCAAACAGAGCCAAAGGCTCGACAAACGAAGAGCTAAAAGATGTCGAGACAAGAAAGATAGATAATAACAAGAAAAGGAAGCAAAACACTACAAAAACGAAGAAAAATTAAAGCAAACTCAATGTCAAATCATACAAAGTCTAAGTTCAACAAGAACAAAATTCAAAAAGAACAACGACTAAGAAGTAGCATCAGGAGTCGGATCAGTGGCGTCATGGGTCAGTGCGGTAGCAGCAGTGTCGGAAGCCGGTGCAGGAGCCGAAGGACTGTATTTCCGAGCCAAAGATTCCCCTCGTTGGAACTCCTCGTTATACTGGTCATATAACTTCTCCGCCTCGGGCTCATAGAATTGTGGCACAGCAAGTTTGCCGACGTCAAACTCGGGATAGACCTCTGAGGCGTGTTTCACTGCCAGCGTGTAACCTCCCATCATCGCCATACGCATCATTACATCCAGATCCGCGTCCAACTCACTCGAATTCTGGTACTCTAGGACCGCAGCTGCCTTGGCCGCCTCGATCTGTGCGGGAACCTGGTCTAGCTTGGCCCTTAAGGCATCTCTCTCTTTCTCCAGGCCGGCCCTCAGTCCCTCTTCTGTCGAGCCAGTGCCACGTCGGCCAGTGAAGCCTTGTGCTCCTGCTGCACTCTCTCGAAGTCCGTGGCCAGATCAGCTAACCTTTTACCCTGGTCCTGCCGCTCGCTTTGTGCTCGGGTCAAGTCGTCAGCGGTAGCCGTCAGCGCGTCCTGCAGCTTCTTGACCTCGACAGTAGCTTCGTGTTTAAGAGTCTCGAATTGAGACTATATACCGGCTATATCAGCGCTCTTCTTGATGTTTATCTCAATCAGCTTGCGGATTTCCCTCTGCAGATCCTCTTCTGAACCGACTGGCTTAGCCAATCGTCGGGCAGCCTCTCTGCCAAAAAGGTTATTCTGTTGAAAGAAAAGAAAGACGTCAAGTTATAAAGACAAGACACGTGCCTCGAGAGAAATCATCGCTTAAGGAACAGAAAAACAGTTAACTTACGAGGCGGGACGACTTCCGAAGCGCGTAAGATGGAGCCTTGTCCTCTAGCGTCGCGAAATCATCAGCAACCCAGTTCATGTCGACTTCCATCTCGGAAGAAGCTTCGCCAACTCTAGCCCTCTTGGCCTGCCTTTGTTGCTCCTTCACCAATTCGGGAAGGGTTGGCCTTTTCTTGGCTTGAGCTGCTGGTTCCTCGACGTTCCCCCCGACGGGTGGAGTTAAATCGACTAGAACCTCTTCATCCTCGTCCCGCAACGAACCATAGCGGACTAGTAGGCCGCCAGTGGTCAGAGGTCGGGTGGGTGAACGAGCTGGAACCATCGAATCGACGCCAGCAGGAGTAATCTCGGGCTGAGCGGAACTCCCTTCTCCGGCAGTAGGAGGTGCCCTGGCCTCGGTAGCTTGCGCAGTAGGGGCAGCTCGATCTCCGTCAGGCGGAGCAGCCCTGCTCTTCGACGACGGAAGGTTTGTGGGGTCGGTGATAAGAGAGAACTTTCCCACTGCAAAAAGAGAAGATAAAGTTAGCATCAACAAAAATATCAAGTTACCGACTTCGAAAGAGAGAAACATATGCAATAAACAAAGAAATATCCTATAGTTCTCCTGGTCGAGGGCATAAAGATTCCCATAGGGTATCGGTCCTGCCTCTTCCAGATGTGCCAGACCATAGAGAAGGCTCAGATCTCGGGTGGCCACCTCGAAGTTAAAGCCGTCCATCGTACGGGCCTCGTGAGGGGCTGAACCCTTACCTAGTTTATCGTCTTTTTTCCCCCTCGACCTCCATTGTCCGATGTAGGGGTTGTCCAGGCCGTGGTAGAGAAAGAAGAATCGAGGCTTTCAGTCCCCATGTGACGAAGGTCCTTTGGACACAAACTCGTGTCGATTCGTCCTTCTTTGGAAGGTATACCACATCTTGTCCGGCATGGCTGCCATCTTATAATAGTATCGAAAGAGGGGAATCAAGAAGCATACCCCGGCCACTCGACATGCTATCACGAACCCCAGCAAGATCCTGATGGCATTAGGGCCTAGTTGAGACACGCTTATCTCGTTATGGTGTAAAATAGCTATGATGGCCGGACACAGCGGAAATCTCAGACCGCTGGAGAGTTGAGCCTCGTAGACCGAACAGTATCCTTCTGGAGGCTCATCGGCGTATTGGTGTTGGCCGGAAGGTAGTTGGATTTCAAATTAGGGGCTGGTAAGGCCAAAATGCTGCCGGATTCTGGCAAGATCATCGAGGGAAAGGGTAGAAATGCAACCTTTGGGACCTTTCCCTTCCATCCTAGTCACTAATTTCTTCGGTTCTCTAAGAACACCTATGGGGTCGTCTGAAGTTGGTTGGGGAGAAGGATCAGAAGCAGTGGGCAAGGAGGTTTGGGTATGAGAAGGTGATTCACTACTCCTATCAGACTCAGTAGCACTGCTAGACATTAATAAATGCAGGAGAAAGAAAAAGAAGGGGTAGAAATAAAAAAAAGATGCTTACTTGGTGTTTGAGTTTGTGTGAAGGAAATGGCAAATGGACTTCTTCTCCAGCTCTGTCTCTCCCTTTTTAAGCTTGCAAAGATCTTCAGATGATGTGAAAGGACGTGATTGAGGGAGTTATAAAGAGTTATAACCCCTACAAATTGCGAGAATCAAGGCATGACGTTACGATTAACGGAAGACGAGGCGTTAGTGGGCTGTGACGTCATGATGCAGTGCCATGATTGGCTGGGGTTACAGGTGGCAGGCGAAGAGTTATCGCTTTTTCCCGCCCAAACGATGATACAACTCGAAGACGATTTCAAAATGGCAGATTCGATCTCGGACCACGGGAATCGCCTCTCTCAAGTCTGGGGGGCTTATGACGATACATGGTTTCACCCCTCCACGTGTCGTCTATCGGTTGGTCTTCACATTACGAAAGTGTCAGGGAGCGTAGGTCGGGCCCCAGACTCGGGACTACGACGATCGACATTTGGCAGTGTAGGGCGAGGATCCCCGAGTCGGCTATCGCAGGTCGATTCAGTCGACCTCGAGGACAGAGTCCGCACCAGCCATTATCAATGGTAACTTGGGCAAGGGATAATGCCCGTTAAGGGTAAATCTGACAATAGCATAGACCGACCTATTATTAGGGTTAGGGCATGCATTATCGTTATATATACCACGTTCCAGGAACTACGTAAGCCTTGATTCCTGGACAATTACAGGATACGTAGGCAATCTAAGACAAGCTCTTAGACTCAGCCGCAAATAACACAAACAACCATCACGTTTATGGTGCATTAAGATCTTGGATATTCAACACTAGATTCATAGAAGCCTAGATTAATTAGGTGACATAATTTGTCATCTATCATCTCTCAAATAAAAAGCAATTAAATGGATCAATCGAATAAGCTGGATGTCACATGTCATTTTCATGTGACTGTCTCTAATAGGATTTTTCATCATAAGTCTATGATGGTTTACTCATCACTAAAGTAATGGTAAGTTGCCAAACAAAAGGTTCTATTCTTCATGCTTGAAGTTCTGCTTCTAACATTATCCAAAATTCATAAATTCTAATATTATGATCTTTTATGCTATTTAAACAACTAATTCAAAAGATCATTTGTTTACACCCCTTCAGCTTTTCGATAAGTAACTAAGAAATTACTAATTAGGAGAAACAAGTGGAAAGCTTTTGTTTTGTTGGTGTTAAAGAGTAATGATGTCTGAAATTCTATTCAACTTTGATTAGGTACGTTACATATTAGTTGGGACCTTGAAATTCTTGGGGTGTTTGGCAGGGAGGGGGGAAAATTGCCAGAATACTTGGATTACATATTTGAAAGTTCTGTTATGAATTGTGAGGCTTTGAATGATTGATGTTTACACCTTTATCTTGGTTTATTTGTTTACGAGTGTCCCTTTTATTTGGGGATAATGAATTTTTCTATTTGATTATAAACATGTGTATGATGAAGAATGTAGGTTCTGAAGCCTAAGATCCTACTTTCATTTTAGGCTTGGTGTCAAGAAATATGACATAACGTTCTTCAAAGCTAGGGTCGCCCTTTGTTAGATTTATAATTTATGATTTATGGTCATTAAACATTTAATGTAACCAATGAATTAAAATCCCGTAAACAATGAAATTTGCCCAAGTGTTCTACCATTTCATACTATGCAAAAAATAAAGGGAATTTAAGAAATGTTCATTATAGTCATAAAGATGATTCATAAGATATTAAACGAGGAATTATTTTGTCCCGTTACATGGATTTGAAAGATAGATCTTTGATTTGTTGGTGGTTCATTGGATATTACATACAAACCGTTTTAGTTTGTTCGCTTTTTTTGAGTGGATGTTGTTGTTGTTGTAAAAATTAGGGGTGGTGGGCCTAAAGGACAAAATAAGATTACAAATGATGAAATAGGACAAGAAAAATTAAAATTGGTTAAGAAGGTCAAATTAAAAAGTCTTGTACAAAAACACCCTTAATTAAAATAGAAGATTATTTTTATTTATTTTTCTCTCAGCTAAAAAATCGGGGGAATAAATGCACTGATTTTTTTTCTTTTTCCCTAAGATAATGAGGAGTTTTGAATCGGGAATTATCATGAGGAATAATTACCGGCGGAAATCTCGGCAATTGAATCCAGAATCTGTTACTGGGTTTGATCCACCCCCGAAAAAAAAGTGTCCATACAGACAGGGATCCCCACTCTGTGCATTAGTTCCGGTTGCAGAGAAATTGCGCATTTTTCCGGCGAGCAACAGGGCGATTGACGGGAAACAATGGCGAAAGGCAAACGGAAAAGAAGTAACACCGAGTAAGACCCAATTCTCTTTTCATACATACAAAAATCCAGAATTGTATGTGTGTACTTCATTCTGAATCGAATTTGCATTTGCCTGTGAGAAAATGGAATTGTGCGGATCGATTATTGATTGAATTAGGGTTTCAATTTCAATCGAATTCCGATTATCATAAATAGAGTTCTGAAGAATGTGAAACTATTTTGCATGTGGATTAGAATTACTCAGAAATTAATTGGGTTATTGGCTTTTCATCCATCTTAACCATTGGTAATACCTACTGGATTCTGGGAGAAATTTCGTTATAGGTGTTGCTTTGAGTTACTACATTTCTTTGAAAGTGTACTTGTTGTGTAAACATGGCTGTGTGTGAATTTTTTACATGTGTCACTACGTGGATAAGTGAGTTACTACATCTGTGTGTAGTAACTCAAACAGGATGGTGTGAGGGAAGAATAGTTACTACAATCTTCTGCACAAGTTACACTTTTTTGACTTTTGTGTCTACATTTATGTGGTCTGACAATGGAATTTTGGGAATGCCAATACAATGCGATGCATTGTTTCTACAAAGTTTATAAAATGTTACTATAACTTTGGGCCTTGTTACTATAACTTTGGGCCTTGTTCCTACATCCACCGGAAGTGTAACTACATTATGTTGAACAGTTACTGCATTTTCTTTGAAGCGACTAATCTGATTTGGATGCGAAAGTACCCATACATCTTACATGTATTTGGATCGATGTACAAATATGGTGGTTGTTAGCACTAAATCGTTTACATTGCAATTGTGTGTATCTGTGTTTACTTCTTTTAAATGTTACTGCATATCATGCATTGTTAACGATTGAGATATGTGAAACAGGAGTAGAGATCAATACCGGTGCACATTGATGTCAATATACAACTTATACAAGTCCATTTCAAAGTCTATAATGAGAGAAGCATCGCATTGTCATGCGAAGAACGCCGTTCGATTGCATTTTTCAGGGCTTTAGATGAGAAAAAGATTTTGTTGGGAAAAAAGAAGCAATGATATGCTAGGCGAATTGATAAAATAGTGCGACAAGGTTGAGAAGAAATTCAAGATCGGCCGTAACTACTACGCACCTTCAACATTGGATATTAAACTTATATTTGGAATGAGCGGCGGCGTGGAGGAAGTTGGCGACATGACTCGTCATGATAGGAAAAATTCGAAATCGGAGGAAGATTATTCGCCGGTGTGGATAATTTGAAAGGCGTGTATGGTGAAATATAAAACCATGGGGCTGGTATTAAAGGATGACGAGGCGTCAATTGAGGACACGATAAAGCGCTATGTCTAATCATATTTCAATCAGTTTTCTTCACAACCACTTTGGGACAATATATTCCATGGGCTTTTTGCATTATGTTGACAATATAGACATGTTGAGAAACTACGATTGGTCAAGCCATATACGCAATGAACTATTACACGGTTTGAGCGGAGATTGGAAATGTCTGGAAAGGCAAATGGTTGCCTGAGAGTCCTGTTGGTAAGTTATTCTAGTCTATTTTATTTAGTAACGTTTAATGTGAACATACGGATGGTGCCTAACAATTGCTTGTATTTGTAGTATTGGATTTGCGAACACTCGAATATCATAAAGAATGAATTCGGTACGGAGGGGGATGATTGTGCACATGGGAAGAATAGTATTTCTACAAAAGGAATCCCGAGAATTACAAAGTGGGATCTCAGAAAGCTAAAGAATGTGCTTACGAAGAAAAAACTACAAACGATGAAGGACAATGAGGTACATAAATTGTATGGGGCATTACAATGATTTGTACGTTCATTCAGTGAAATAATTGCACTATGTGGATTGTAATGGTGCTTGTTTTCTTGTATATTAACTTCTATTAATTAGTTTAGTAATTTGTAAAACATTGTGTGCAGTTCAACGGTAATGAACTCGAACCAACAGTGAATGAGCATATGCTAATATCAAGCCTGTCAAATGTCGAAAAGAACCATGGTGAATGCAGCTATGTGCCAGGACCAACGAACGACTCGGATTTCGAAGATGATGTTGTTTTGCGTAAGGGAAAAAAAGCAAGCACTGTAATGACAAGAAAAAGGTTTCAAAGAAGACATGTAGAAGATAAAGGGAAGGCTGTTGTTGAAGATTCAATGGAGGTTGATATGGATTATGTGGATTCAGAACCACATCGCGATGTTGAAGGTAACAACGACAGTGAGTCTTTTAATGATGAAACTGCAGAAATGGGCACCTCTAGTGGATCAATGAGGACCGTTACTAATACTCAGCCGGAAAGTTCTGGTTTACCATCACTCACACTGAACTCGCCAACTCTCATAACTTGTGCTGAAACAACTTCGAAGCAGGCCAGTTTGAATATAACTGAAATGTGCACTATTACTCTTTGAAATGCTTCCTCGTAATTAATTTTCAATAAATATGATGCTTTTGTTTAAATACATACGTGCAGATACTGGACATGATCAGTCATCATGACTGTCAGATGACGCAATTAAAGATGGAGCAGGTGGAGAGTGATAACAAGAATCTTGCAGCCGAGCTTGCGAGATTAAAGTTGGATGAAATCAGCCGGATAAAAAAGGCTAATGACTTGGATCAGGAATGTAGGGATCTCAGAATAGAATTGGATAAGAGGACCGCGGAGAAAACTGAATTGGAAATGGAAATTGAAGCACTGAAGAATGCAAGGAATAGGATGAAGGATGAGATGACAATGTTGTCTCCACAATTGAGAGGCTAGAAGCTCGATTAAAGGAAAAGACGTCGTGCTTAGCCGAGAAAGAGATGAAGTTGCAAGAGGCAACTGAAAAAGACCGCAACCACGGAGGAAATTTACAGCTACTTCTACATAGTGATCAGAAAGTAATCGAGCAACTTAGAGCATCAGAAGAAAGGCTGAATATAGAGCTAATTGAAAAAAAAAATATTGACAGAATCAATGAATGCAGAAATCATGGCTCTGAGGGAAATCAATGAAAAGTTAAAAGAAAGTGCACGGACGAAAGACACTGTGATAGCATCTCAAACAACCAGCATTCAAAAAATGCAGACACGTATAGAGGAGTTGGATGATACTATAGTGGATTATCATGTTCATAATGTGACGCAACATGTTGGGAAGTCCGTGCAAGATGAACATGCAAAGAAAGTGGAGGCATCCACGATGGGAGTAATAAAGAAAGCTGAGCCAATTGGGCAAACATCAATGATCAGACGCATAAAGACAAAAGGGGATAGACGGGCAAAGAAGAACGATGATTATCACTACGATGAACAGAAGAAGAGGAAAGTAGAAACAGTTGACTTGGAACTTTACCCCAAACCAAAGGAAAGTGAGATACCGGGAGGAAAATCGGTAATCAAGGATGACAAATTAGCTTACAAATGCGGGGAGTACATCTCTGAAGATGCAATTAGAATGTTACGCGATGCAAATGATTATGGGGGTAGAGGGTAAGTACTACTAAATACTAAATATTATCATATATGTTACTTTACTTTTTGAGCAAACATATGAACAAATCGCTTGACAGAGAGGATGTCTGGTCAAAGGAGGTGGGGGCACTAGAATACATGACCGTGGCGACAATTGTCAATATCCTAAATGATGGCTACATTCCTGAAACGGTACGAATCAAACTTACTTTACTTTGAAGTGAACAGCTACAATTGTCACAACATCAGCAATAACAATATTTTGGGGCCAAAAACAAAAAAACACTTAACAGGTAATTGATGCAGTTCGTGTGCTGTTGGAATGATCCAATTTGATGAAGGAGAATTATCATATATATCCAGCAAATACATGGGTAAGTTATTCATTTCAAAAAGCTGCTTAATGAGTGTTAAGAGTCATTTTCTATGATTTATACCGTTATATTTTGTAACAAATTCCTCCATAATCTGATGATTTGCATATAAAAGTAAGGGTTTAATGGAAATATCGAGTAAATGAGTTTTAAAAGTGTTTAAGTGCAAAATCGGGTTAATTATGTGATTTTATTGGTAAATATCTATATATATGTGATGTTACATTTTTGCACGTGTTTATTGTGATTGTAGGAATATTTGAATGGCATGGAAAGAACTATAAAGATGTCCAATGGGAGATTTAAATGGAAGGAAGAAGGTACAGGTCGAATTTGGAGTAAACATGTAGAAGAGCAAACGTGCGTTTGATGTCCCAGTCCAGTGGACTGGCGTCCAGAAGAGTTGGACTGGAGTCCACTGAAGAGCATGGATTCAGAGTTTGAGAGATTTTGGCGGACGAACGTTTGATTTTCTATAGGACGGGCGTCTGATGAAGATTCGGCCCGACTCGAAGTTTGCAAAGCATCCTGGACGGGCGTCCAGAAGGAATGGACGGGCGTCCAACACCGACTTCAGCACAGCCGACTTACTTTCCCTATAAATAGCAGCGGGATTTCAACCCTAAGATACACATTATTGACTCTTATTGATACATACTCATAAGAAGAGAACCCTAGGCGGCCCCAGCCCCCTTTGGGGTGGCTGGGGTTGCGATTTTTCCTTTTTCTTTTCCTTTAATTTTGTTTGTTTGATCGGGATGATGGCTTGAAGTTGAATAAGCTTCGATCAAGGTTCTGTGAAACCTGTTTCAGCAGCAACTCGATTTATTTCTTTGGATTTCTTTGTAAGTTTCATTTAAAAGTTGTTTCTTTCCCATGTTTAATTGTTATCTTGCAATTTAAATCGAAAGATGTTTGCTTGTTGATGTTTACCGTATGACGAGAGTCGGTGTAAACTTGATCACCATAGGAAAGATTAGAGCTTTAACCTATTTAACGAGAGTTGTTAGGTTAGGAGTCTAGGTTCATCTTGAATCACAATTTTAGTTAATTCGTTACAAGGGTATCTTAGAAAGAGATTGAGGGATATCATCATCACCAGAAAAGATGAGATTTTGCATTCGTTTATTTTATCAAGTTGTGCTTGTTCTACCTTCATGTTTTTATGCTGCATGTTAATCAAATTTAGAAATACGAGAGTTGATAGATTCGTTAGACTATCGTGAAGGAAATTGACAATCATTGTTCCAACAAACGAGAGTTGAGGGATAATATTGTTAGATTAGGGTTTTAAATCCGTATCTTTGCTTTGTAAATGCGTTAGTTAAACCGAGAGGTAAACTAATTAATGGCGTGATAAATCGAGAGAGGAAACGCTTCTTTAGATAAGATTTTAATCCAATGAAACTTGTGAATGAATGTTTGTATTTCTTATTGACTTTGGTGGGGTGATGGTTGCGGGATGGTGGATCATGGTTTGTTTGATGTTGATTTGCTTCAGTCATTATCATGTTCGTTAGTTTTATCGTCTTTTCTTAGTTGTAGCTTTATTTATTTATGTTGTTCGCAACGATGTTTTCCTGGCTTTGGACTGACAATCCTCTGTCCAGTTTACTTTATCGTTTTTAGTTTTAGGTTTAGAAATAATAGTATCAATCTTAGGAAAATTAATGAACTAGATACCTCGATTCCCTGTGATCAACTCCGGTATTAATCGCTATACTACGATCCCTACACTTGGGGAATACCGGATTTATAAATTTATTACTTGTTATTTTTCATTAGATAAAACCCGAGACAAGTTTTTGGCGCCGTTGCCGGGGAATCGGTGCGGTTGTCCAGTTCATTATTAATTTTTCCAAGGTAGTATAGTGGTGAGTATTCCCGCCAACGGAACCAAAAACAATGAGTGACCAAAAAATACTAATTCTTGAAATCCAATTGGGTCGGACCGTAAATATATTCTGCACAGTTAGTGTAACAGCGAGTGTGAACTTCATGTTACATCTTACACTAACATGTATACGTTTGTCCTTTGTAGGTAAAAATAACGGGTTATACATCAAAACGGAACTACACCAATGCCTTAAGCAAGGACATCGTTGGCAGGATTCAGAGAGGAGAAAAAATATTCTTCCCATTGTGTTGTCCAGGAATTAAAGCAATGCCGTACCACTGGGTACTCTTAACATACAGCGCTGCAGAAAAATCGTGGAATATGTATCATTCCTTGGCCCAGCGAGGAGTTCGCAGGGACCCATTCCTAATCAACTGTCAGGAAATTGTGAGTACATTCACTATCACTATCCATGTACCTAGTGCCAATTGACTTTATATGGTTCAAAACTTGTTTGTCTTTGTTAACCAAAACTTGTATAGGTGAAGTAACACTGCAACATGTAGCAACATACATAATGTAGCAACATGTACTTACACAGAGTTAGAACATGGAAAACATATAAGTTTTAAAAATCTATCTGATTAAGCTTACGTATTTGCATTTTTGGATCGACTTATTGATATTTGTCTCATGTTGTGCCTTGTTAGGAAAAATATGTTTTACATTGCATGTATGCTTGTGAAGAAGCGAAGCCACTCTGATGCGTGACGAGGATGCGGTGGAGTAGTGAAAGTGAAGAACTTGCCCCTACAACATGAGGAATCGTAAGTAGACAATGTCGCACTTACTTCGAGTCATATATTTCAGACACATGACAATACAAAATACACCGTAGTATTAACTGAATTGTCCTTAATGCAGGACTGACTGTGCATTTTATCTTATTCACTACCTACTGAAACTGTCCCAAGGCAAGAGCATCCCACACAAATTTGACAATGATGACTTGCAAAGGCTAAAAGGGATGGTCGTGACCTCAATCATGCTAGATACCTTGCCCTCTTCATTCTGAAACTATTCAAGAATTCTACAATAAAGTAAAGACAAGTGTAGTGATTTTTATATGCAATGAAAAAGGCCTATATGAACCATTAATTGTCAATAATTTGGATAATGTTACTTCTGTTATGTATGGCATGGCATACAAAATTGGATTTTGTTGGTTTATATTTGATGTTGCACAGATGTAGTAATAACGAGGTAGTGAGGAAGAAAGTAATGATCTTATGTTGAATATGTCGTTCTGTGTTTGACGTAGGAAAACATAATGTAGGGACTAGGTTCGAATGTAATGGGGACATGCAGAGTCATTGTCTCACGCTATCACTAGAAGAACAACCAGAAATATGTAAAACACCGACAATTGTTAACCCTTCCGCCATTCTGTAATTTCCCCATTTTGTTGATTTATTACCCAGATGTCAAAGATGTACTAAGAACGAGGTAGTGAGGAATATATTAATGATGTTATGGCAAATTTGTCGGCCTTCTTTGAGTAGGAACACATAATGTAGTGGCAAGTTCACATGTAAGCTTAAATGTAGAGTCATAGTTGATGTATTATTTTTATATGATTAAAAATACGTTATATTATTATGTTTTATCAACGAATTCTATATAAAATATATGAAATTATGGTATAAAGTGTTAGTCTTTATAATTTAGAGTGTTTAGTAATAATAATAATAAAAAGTTGTAATTTTGTACCGATTTTAGTAAATCGGAGTGTCGTGTCAGATTTACGTGGGTATTTGTGATGTTTTATTGCAGATTTATAAACCGAGACCCCGAGAATCAACATATTGAAGTTTAATCATATCTCTGGAATGATTTAGAAAGTGCCACGAGCTTAAATGGTCAATTGAATAGCTTAAGTGGACAAGTAGCCAATCAATCTGGATAAGTAATAATAGAGAAATATCTTCGACAAACGAATGGCTCATCAAAATGATATTTTCAGAAAAAGTGTTCTTCACAAAAGTTGTAGATTTTTCCAAGAGTGTTCCAATGCAATTTAAATTATGAAGATTGGAGGTCTAGAACTTAAACAGTGATCAAGTGGCTAATCGACTTGGATTAAGAAAAATCCCATAAAAGCTTCGGAGGAACACGAGGTCATCAAAAAGCGTTATCTGGAGAAGAGTCCTTCATGAAAGTTGTAGAGTTTCTCGAGATCTTAATTTTGGCATTTCGTTTGCAATTTTGGAGGTCCAGAACTCGAGATATGAATTTTAGAAGTATAATAATTATATATAAAAATAATATCTCCTACGCACATCTTTGGAATGATCAAGTTAGTGGGGATCATCATTAGTCCGGACCGATCCGCCTAATACCGGACCAGTCCGGCCTTGGAAGTTTTTTCTATATAAAGGAGCTCATTTGCAAAGTAGCGTGGGATGTACCAAAATTTATATATATAATGATCTATATATATATATATCTCCTTCTTCTTTTCTTTTTTTTAGTAGTAGTAAATAAGGCCTTACGCCGTAATAATGTAGTATCGTTGTAATGCTCGAGAAAATCTCGGAAGTCGGTTTTGCTAAAGAAGTTGTAATGTCCGGAAAATACGATTTCTGAATCAACTGCCGGTATTCGGGTAACTTTTCTTAAGTATTTATGTTTGTTTTTGTTGTTATAATGTTTTAAGGCTAAATATAATACTGGCCAAAACTATGTAATCGGTTTTATTTCGATCTTTTCGTTAAAGAAATGTTGTTAAGTTAAAATGACTAAAATTGAGTTAATTGAATCTTTTTCTATTTTGATCATATTCGTATTGACATATTTAATAGATCTGAGGAATTCATAATCTAATTATGAATTGACGCCTCGTAGTCAGGATTTGAAATAAAAGATAGAAAAACCGGAGGGTAAAATTGGCCGTGTGAACAACGTGATAACGGAATCCGATTTCCTAACCGGGGGTAAATTTGTTTTGGGAGAAATGAATTTTATTATAATTTGTACTCGAGATCGTAATTAAGTTAAATCATCGAGTTTAATTGAAACTTAAACCGGAAAGTTGAATCGCACGGCTTTGACAACCGGAGCCTTTAAAATAAAATTGACCGTTTGTGAACGGAATGACTCCTTTTATCTAAAGGTAGATTTGTACTCGGGACTGTTTAGATTAATTAGTTTACCGTAATGATTGTGGATCTTGGGTGATGACAATGGACATATGACAATTTCATACACTCGTGTGAGGAGGAATTGTTTACCTCAGGAGTGCACCGTTTCACTTACTCAATTGGACCTAAAATAAAAGGAGAGATCGAACACATTTCAATTAAT
Organism: Gentiana macrophylla; assembly: GCA_026214975.1. Lineage (NCBI taxonomy): Eukaryota > Viridiplantae > Streptophyta > Magnoliopsida > Gentianales > Gentianaceae > Gentiana > Gentiana macrophylla. The sequence continues at coordinate 66,963 of JAOBSW010000767.1, forward strand.
CGAAAAGATCGTATAAACCAATTATATAAGTTTTGGCCAGTTCTCTAAAATTATCTATTAATATCTTGGTACCTATATATTTATATCTATATATATATTTTGCAATTTATGTACATCTATATATATTTATATATCTATATATATTATATTAGAATAACTATTAAATTACATATTTATTTTATGTTAACTAGAATAGTAGTGATTTGTGTGATAAAATTGCGATTTAGATCGAGTTAATAACAGCTCTTTGGTGTTTAACCACACGTAAAATAAATTACCAAGTTCCCTGAGGATTCGACACCTGACTCACCAGACTAGAACTACGATTTGACCCGGTACACTGCCGGTTAGGATCTGTATAGCCTAGAAAAGGTCCGTCAGCAAAATTTTGGCGCCGTTGCCGGGGAACGTCGCTAATTTCTTTTTATGTGTCTATGGTTACTACTTGTATTAGCTTAAAACTCTCGAGAATAAGTCAACACTTTTCTTATCTCATTTCTATTTTATTTTTTTCGTTGGTTGTTACCTTTTAGGAAAATTACCAATTTTTACTACTATCAATTTCGTGTTATTTTCTATTTTCGTTAGTTGATGACCAGAAGTGGTAAGGCCCTCTCGTTCCTTATAAGCTGACATAAACACTTACGAAAAGCGATTAAGAGTAGAGAGAGTAAGCGGTCATACTAGTCGGAAATCGACCAAGAATCATCTTCAAGCAGTAAATACGAGAATGGTTGAAATCATGATGATGAAACACCGAACAAGGGTGGAACATGCTCAGGGCATGGACAAAACCCCGTTAACCCTAATAATAATAATAATAATAGAAATAATCAAAATCGGAACCGAATAATCGTAATAATCCACCAAACCCGAGACCTATATGTGACCAAACAGTAAGAAGAAACCAGACTAATAATCCCATACTTTTACCTAATGAAGGAGCGAATAATTTCGAAATTAAGTCTCATCTTTTTGGTTTAATTGACGCAAGAGCTCAATTCCTAGGAGAGGATGATGAAGATCCACATCATCATCTCTATCTTTTGAAGAATCGTGCAATCTGACCAAAAGTCAAGGTGCTCATAAGGAATTAACGAGAATGACTATGTTTCCTTTTTCTTTAAAAGGACGAGCCCGAGATTGGTTTATGTCTCTTCCACATCATTCACTTACTAGTTGGGAGGAGATTCAAACTGAATTTCTAAAACAATATTTCACTCCTGGACGAAATTTGGAATTAAAAGTCGAGGTTGCTAACTTTAGACAAGGATCTGAGGAAACTCTTGGGAATGCGTGGGAAAGGTTTAAAAAATTGTTAAGAGCATGTCCCGATCATGGTTATTCCTTAGATATGCAAATTCAACTCTTCTCGTAAGTAAATTGAGAAAAGACTCACGTGCGGATGTAGATCATGCATGTGGTGGTTCGTTAATGATGAGTGAAGCTCAAGCAGATTTACGATGCTATAGAAAAGATTTCCAAAAATAACGAGAATGTGGGAAACCGGTTCTAGCACCGAGAAAAGTAGCTTTGCTGAGGAGAATGTACGTCTAATACGGAAGTTCTAGCACACTTGGAGAATTTGAGTAGGAAATTTGATGGTTTACAATGAATAAGAACCAAAATTCAGAAAATAGTACACCAAATGAATACTCAAGTCATGATAATGTGGCGTTAGGGAGTGAAGAACCAACAGGATATTCGAGGGAGGAGGTGAGTTTTCTTCAAAGCATAGGAATTTGAACAGTGCATACTCAAACTCATTCAATGCTATTAGAAGAGATCATCCTACTTATCGATGGTCCGAAAACCCTAGTAAGCCAGGACAACCGCCATATCCAGGTCCCATATAGGAATAATAACCAAGTTTATCAAGAAAGTACATCTAATCGAATTTACAATCATTACCAAGATCCTATCCTCAACATACCACTCAAAGTATACCAAGTAACTCGAGTTCAACTCAACTGCAGAAGGAGTTGAAAAATGGGAAAAACTAATGGAAAATATGATGGGTGTGGTATCTACTCAAGCTAAGAATATGGAAACGATGATGACTTCTATTGGTACGATCACTAAAGATATGAGTACAATAAAAACATCTATGAGTGGACATGATACCGAATGAGAACAATAGAAGCCTCATTAAGGAATATGGAAGATCATTTGAGTAGGGAAGGTGAAGCGAATAACAGCGAGTAGACCCCGGGAGGATTACCAAGCAACACCGATGTAAACCCAAGAGAGGTAAATGTTGTGGTTACGAGAAGTAGGAAGCTTAGTGGAAGCAATGGAGTAGAAAACTTTGGGAATAATGAAGTAGAAAATGATTTAGATGGAAAGAATGATGAAACTAAAGATAAAGATGAATTCATCGACGAGGAAGAAGAAATTATAGATAATTTCTTGAAAAGGAATAGAAGTTTGGAACACGAAAATGAAGGTGAAAATTGGGTAAAAATCCTAGGATTTTGAAAGACCCTATGGATAAAGATTTAAGGAATTTATTCAAGGAACATGTTAGGATAAATGAGAAAGCAGTGAGAATCGAAAAAATCAGGCAGAGATTGATTCAGGAACAATTTAAAGGAAAAATTCAAGAACACGAAACATGGCGACTAAGTAATACTCAAAGGTTTAAGGAAAAGGAAAAGAGAAATTGACTAAGGAGCCAAAGGTTATAGATTTAGAATCTTTACCCTACCCTCCTAAAGATCAAATCAAAAGGCAAAAGCGATAAGAAGTATGCTCGTTTCCTTGATACCTTTCGTCATCTTCATGTTAATATCCTGTTATTGAAGCTCGATTAATATACACGCTATGGAAAGTTTTACGAAAGATATACTATCAAATAAGAAAAAATTAGAGGAATACGAGAATATATGCCTAAATGAAGAATGTTTCTGCAGTCATAAAGATAAGTTACCACCTAAAGCGAAAGATCCGGAAGTTTTACGATTCCATGTGAAATTGGAGGATTTCTTTTTAAGAAAGTCTTATGTGATCTTGGAGCTAGTATAAATCTCATGTCTTATGAGGATTATAAAAAGCTAGGCATAGAAAGCTTACTAAGATCGAAATGACTCTGCAAATGGCGAGATAGATCGATTAAGTACCCTAAAGGAATGATTAAGGATGTCTTGGTTAAAGTAGACAAATTCTATTTTCCGGTAGATTTTGTAGTTATGGAAATGGAAGAAGGATATTGGCGCCTCTTATTCTAGGTCGTCCATTTCTAGCTACAGGAAGAACTTTAATCGATGTTCATAAAGGAGAGTTAATTTTGAGAGTCAATGAAGATGAAGTTGCTTTCAATATTTTTAAAGCTATGAACCATCCATATACATCACCAGAATCATGTTCTTTTATAGAAGATATTTATTCTGTCTATGATAATCGATTACCAACTTTTGAAGGCAGTTAGAAGAATGCTTAACTCGTCTATCTATAAAGAAGATGAGGAAGACATTGAAATGAAAGAGATAATCCTTTCTCTAGATAAAGGAAGCTTTACTTTTAAGCCACCATGGCATAAGTATTTGGAGTTAGAACTAGAAGGACCAG